>JAHBCN010023317.1:0-12726 GCA_019359885.1 Listronotus oregonensis | reverse complement strand
AAAATTTTTAAAGTTTAAAAAAAATTTTCGTTTTATTTTGAAAGTTTGTAATACCGGGGTCTTTAAAAAACCTTTTAAAAAACCCAAGAAAAAAACTATAGGAAAATCTTTTGGGGCTTTTCGGGAAAAAATAAGGGTGAAACGATTTTGTTTCCCCTTTTACAAAAAGCCCTAAAACCCCGAAAATAAAAATTTTTAAATTATTAAAAGGTTTATTTTAGATTTATAATTCCCGTCTTTTGTCTCAAGATTATACCGGATTTCCCAAAAAAAGAAAAAAAAAAGAAAATATAAAAGTTTTTTAAAAAGTTTTTTTTGATCTTCAAAAAATTAAAAAGGCCCCAAAAAATGGGTGGTTTTGCGGGTGTGGACTTAGATTTTCCGTATTTTATTCTTAATAAAATCAAAGTCAAAATTGGGAAACACAACTTTCGGGGAAAAACCCAAAAAACCCCTTTAGGTATTTTTCCGGAGAAACCTGCCCCACGGAATTTTTGGGACTACCAATAAACTAAAAGAGATAAAAAAAAATTTTATAAAACAAAAAAAGATCCTCTAAATTTTGTCTAAAAAATTATATTAATTTTTTTTTAAGAGATAAATAAAAAAGGGAGATAAAAACCCAAATTAAATTTTTGACAAAAAAATCACCCAAATAGGGAAAAAAAAAAATATATTTTTTGAGTGATTCTCTTTTTTTTTGTTATGAATTGTTTTTTTATTTATTTAAATACCAAATTACTTAAAATTTTTTAAAAAACCAAAACTATGTATTTTTTTTTTTTTTCAAAATTTTTTTTCTTGAAAAAACCAAAATTGGTTTTTTGGGTATAACCGATTTAGAAAAAGGGGTTTAAGGTAAAATTTAAAATTTTTTTTAAAAAACATAGTTTATTCCATAAAATTTCTTTTTTTATAATTTTGATTAGTAACGTTTTAAATTAAAAAGGTTTTCTTAAATTCTTTTTTCGTTTTTGCTGCAAATTTGGGGGAAAAGAAAATGTTCAAATTTTAAAAATTAAAACCATAAAATTATCCCATTTAATACTTTTTTAATGTAAAAATGTGTTATATTGTTTAAAAGATTTTTTAAAAATAAAAAAAAATTTTATTTTTTAAAAGATTTTTTATTTATTATTTTTTTTTTAATATAAAAAAAATGCTTAATTTTTTAAAAAACCCGTTCTTTTTTAAAAGATATCGTTTTTACTTTGCAACCAAAAAAAAAAATTATACAAAGCAGTAATGATTGGAAAAGAAAAAATTTTAAAAGCTTTTTTTAAATTTTTTTCAATGTTTACTTATAAAATTATAAACTTAAAAAAATAAATGCATTTTCCCATTTTTTTTTTCTTAAAAATAAGCGTATCATTTTTCCCAAATTTTTTTATACATTTTTTAGTGAAAACCCAAAATTTAAAAATAATAAAACGGTCGTTTTAAATTTTAAAAACATACCCATTTTTGTATCCAAAACCTTAACGCGTCTTTATAATTTTTGGGTTTTAAAAAACCCAATCCCAAATCTAGGTAAGTTTACAAAAATATAGAAAAATTTAAAATTTTAATAAATTTTAATTGGTTTTTAAATTTTTGGGACTTGAAAACCCAAAATTATTATAAAACTTATATTTAATATTTTCATTTTTATCTTTTTTTTTAAAAACATTTTTCCAACTTTTCCTCCCGGGTTGTAAGTCAATTTAAAATTAAAAAAAAATTTTTCTCATACTAAAAAACCCTTTAAACCCTCTTCCCCCTTTTCTTAAGGCCATACTGCTTAAAAAACTGGCACTGGGACAATTGTTAACTGTTTTAAATGAACATATAAAAAATTTAAAAATTTTAAAAATTATTTTATTCCAACAGAAAAAAAAAAGGAATAAATTTTTGCTATTTTAGGGACAAAAAAACCTAAAATCTAAAGTAAATAGGCAAAATTTTTTCCAACAACAGAGCAAAATAAAACTCTTTTTTTCACTAAATTTTTACCGAAAAAAACCCCGGGCACCTTCCATCACAAAAAAATAACATGAAAGACCAAAAAAAAATTAGTGTTTTGAAAAAAAAAAGTGGACTTTATTTAAAAAGTATGTTTTGAAAGAGATCTACTTTATTGTAAATATATTTATGATAATTTTATTTAAGGAAAATAATAAATTTATCGCTTGCTTAACAAAGCTCCAAACAAGCCCCCAATTCCTTCAAGGTCGGTTCTAAAACAAGGCGTTTAATAAAACATTATTTAAAAACGGAGACTTAACGCTTGGTTTTTTTCGGGGCCGATTTCCTGTTGCTGTTGTTATACGTTTGGTGAATCCCTGCTTAATTTTAACTCTATGGGGGATAAAACAAAAAAGGTTAAAGGGGTTTAAAGGTTTTTTGTTATTATTCTGTTTTGGGGGTTTAGGAACGTCAAATTTTTAGCCCATGGTAAATATCAGATTTAACAAATACTAGAAATTTTTTAAAGGCATAAAGTTTTTAAAAAAACCTTCTTTTTAAATTAAAAAAACCAATGATTTAAGTATCTAAGTGGTGGGGCAAAAAATTTTTTTTTAAATTCTTTAGTTTTTTTACTAAGTTTTAAATAGCTCTTCGGCCAGGGTAAACTGGATAATTTAAGAATTTTTTTCAAATCAAATAAATTTTACCAATATTTTGTCTTCCCCAGCTTTTTTAAACATCTTTGAGTTCGCTGGATTTTAATATAAGTTTTAAGTGTTTAGAATTTTTCTTAAGGCTAAAATCACTACTCCTTCGTGGCCAGTGTTGATTTTTGAAACTACATGACCAGGAAACATCGTTGGTAATAACAGCATGTTTTTTTATAAGTATGGCAACATCTTTTTTTTTAAAAACAATAAAAAAAAAAAATTAAAAATTTTAATATGTTAAAAAATATTTCATAATTACCCTTTTCAATAAAATAACTGTTTTTTTTTCCATCTGAAAAAGAATTTTTACCGGTTAGGAAAGGAAAGCAAAATAAACTTTAAGTTACATGGTTTCTAAATGTTAAACTTTTTTAAAAGTAAATTAAAAACTTATGCAAACAACATTTTTTTAATTAAAAAAAAAGAAATTAAATGGGCAAGGGGCATAAAAGTTAAAAAAATTTTGTTAATTTTTCCTAAAAAAAAATTTTGGCTTTTTCGAAAGCATTTCTTCGGTACATAAATGCATTGAGCATATAATTTAAAAAATTTGATTTTTTTCAGAATAGATAAAATTTTAAAAAAGAAAAAAAAAGGGGAAAGGGTGACAAAAAATTTTTAATTTTTCTTAAAACTAAAAAACCCTTTTTGGGACGTCTCCAGGATTGTTTTGGGGGAACCATTCCGGATGATTTTAGCAAATCGGTATCATTCTTTTGAAACTTTTAAAGTTAAAAGGAAATTGAATAAAATTTTTGCTTAAGAATTTTCTAAATCTAAGACGTTTTGGCAAAATAATTTTTTACGATTATTAAAAATATTTTCAAAATATTTTTTTTTTTTGGGTTTGCTAAAAAAATTCTCAAAATTTTTTTTTTCAAAAAAAATTTTTTTCAAAAGAATAGTGGGCGAAATTAAAAAAAAATTTAAAAAATTTTTAATTATTAAAGGGGAAAAATAAGTTTTTGGATAGAAAAAAAAAAATTTTTTAAGGGAAATCCCCAATTAATTAAATTATAAAAGCCCCAAAAAACATTTTTTTTTAAAAAACCCGAAATGTTTTCTCCTTTTTTTATATTTTTAAAACGTTTTTTCAAAAAAATTTTTTTCCATAACCCAAGCATTAGAATTTTTTTAAAAATCCCCTTTATTAGTAATATTTTATTTGAAAAAAAGCTTTTTCCCATGAAAGTTGGGGCACCCCCTTTTTAGGGATTCAAATTTTTGTTTTTAAAAAAATTTCCCCGATTTTATTTGGCCCCCCAAGACAACACAAATCCAAAATGATTTTTTGATTTTTTAATGGGGGGTTTAAAAGAAGCCTCTAACTTTTACTTTTGGGGGTCTCTAAGCTTCTTGTAGGGGTTTTTTTAAATTTAATCATTTTTGTTTTTTTGTTAGAAAATATCTTAAGAAATAAGTAAAAAAAAAAGTCCGATTCCCCATTAGAGAACAAAAAAAAAAAAAAATACTATAGGCAACGTAACACGTTCTAGCTATGATTCTTGCATCTGCTAAATTTTAACATCAGTTCGCGATCGCAATGTCAGCGCATTTGGCTTTAGCAAATCAAAAAAACTCTATTAATCATTTACAAGCTGGGTCCGACTCTTATCGCCAAAATGCTATCTAATATTACACTTTGATATTATGCCATAAATTTTACGCTGCCCGAAAACATAAATCGCTTTTGTTCCAGCAAATCAGCGAATAATTTTGCTTTGCGCCTAAAAACCCGGTAAATTAATTCGGTTAACAATATTTTTAATGTTGCCTTATGTGCAAATTTGAAAGGAAATATACTTGTTCTCACATACAATGTAATAATAATGGATATGAGCCTATACTACCTAGGATGTATGACGCATGTCTTTAAATTGAGTGAAAGTAATTTTTTTTGGAAGGGAAAAATGAGAAAGAATGGCAAGAAAGGGGGGCTTTAGGTCCTAAAAAGGGGCCCCTTGAAAAATTTTTTTCCCGTCTCCAAAAAAAAGGTAAAATTAAGACGAGAAACCGCAAGGTATACTAAGAACTTAATTTGAAATTTTTTTGAAACGATATTAGTAGAGTGCCCCAAAAAATTTTTGGTGATCCATAAAAAAAACTTTTTTTCCCCTTTTTTTCTTAAAAATTTTTTTTTTAAAAAA
The DNA here is from genome assembly GCA_019359885.1 of Listronotus oregonensis. Taxonomy (NCBI): domain Eukaryota; kingdom Metazoa; phylum Arthropoda; class Insecta; order Coleoptera; family Curculionidae; genus Listronotus; species Listronotus oregonensis. Next base: position 7,922 of record JAHBCN010023317.1, on the reverse strand, counting down.
AGGGGAAACTCGCAAATTTTTTATCAAGTTCGGTTAATCTTGGGGGTCCCGGGAAAGAGAAAATCACCTACTTTAAATTTAGAAAGAAATTTTTTTTTTTTAAAAAAAAAAAGTTACATATATTATAATGGGTGTATTTTCACCAATTGATATTGAGAATGTTGTGTAAAAAAAATTAAAAGTAAAAAAAAAAATTAAGCAAAACCTGCTAAATAACACGGAAAAATAAAACCCCCCTTATTTTTTTTTTTTAAGATTTATTATTAGTGTAATTTAAATAGCCCGCCACTCCCACTAACCAATCAAATTCAACGGGGATGCCAAGTCTGTTTAGGAACTATCGATATCGGCAATCGTTTCGCAAATAATAACAATACTTTTTTTTTTCATTTTGAATAAAATAACGGAAATTTACTGTAAAAACGGTTCAAATCAAGGAAAGTTTGGCAAAAATAATAACTATAGTAATAAATTAGAATATTTGAAAAGAACACACACTTTTTTCAAAATTAGAAATTATTAATAGTTACAGGTTATACAGGTTGACATTGACAATATGAAAATTGACGGGGAAAGCCAATTTTTTAGATGTTGGGCATATCGATATTTGATGCCAGGCGTATCGAAAAAAAAAAGCTGACAACAAAGGAAATTCCACCAATAGAAAATTTAAATTCAAAAAATCGGGGAAAATATTTTTGGCCTTTTTTTTTATGTGGCTTTGCAAAAGGGTAATAAAAAAAAAAATGAAAAACGGCTATTTTAAAAAACCAACCCCTTTTATATAAAAAAAAAAATAAAACTTTCTTTTTTAACTTATCCAGTAAAGCCATAGGATGAAAAAAAAGTTGTAAAAAAAACGTTTGCTTTGAAAACATTAAAATTTTGGTTATTTATAAAGCATTGAAATTGACTTACCTTATTTAAAAAAAATTAAAAATCTTTTTTTTAAACAGATAGGCCTAATTTTAAAAATGCTTTTACATAAACGTTTGACGTTTTTTCGTCATGTCAAAAAAGTCTTTGCTTTTGAAACTTTTAATTTATTTTTATGTTTTCTTGTTACAATTTTTAAAAATAAAATAAAACGTGTTAATTACGGTGATAGGATAAGAGTTTATAAAAGTTTTAAAATCTATTTTAGGATCAATCATCACACAAAAGGAAAACTAGTCAGAAATAATTTACTTATATTTTTGTTTTCTCTTCAGATTAATCCCAAATAAGGTTTTTAAAATTTTATAAATTTGCTTTCTTTTTCATTCTCATAAGTTAAATTACCTAGCTTAATTTTGGTTTTAAACAATTTCTGGAAAGCAAAGACATTATAATAAGACAAAAATTATGTGTAACCTTTATCTAAAAGTACATAGAAATTTTAGTCTATATGATCCAAAAAAAAAAAATCAAACAAAAAAATTTAACTGGTCTGAATAAATTTAAATGTTTTATAAATAACAAAATTAGGATTTTTTTTTTAAGAACAAACATCAATTTTTTTTAGAAAAGCTTATTTTGTTAGATTAATTCGCTATACGGGGTAAGTTGGAAAAGTAAGTTTTATTTTTCAATAGTAAAAAGAAGTTTCTGCTTTTAAATTACAACACTTTTTTTTATTTTGAATAAGTTTTTCAAATACCATTTTTTACCAAGTTCAAGGATAAACATAGATTTCTCTTATGCTATATTTGTTAAATTACCCCTTTCCTGAGGACGCTAGAATTATTTCAAACCTAGATAAGCATTTTGTGAGTTTTACGACATGCAGAGATTAAAAAAATAAGAAATAAAAGTTTTTCATATGAATCACCAGTTATGCCGGTCACTGTATAGCGGCGAAAAAATAATCCTCTAAGTTTAAGTAATATCACCGTACACCTAGATGATTGATGTGGTTTGGACACCAAGCTCCCCCCCAGGTAAAGTGGATGACTATGTTCGACGTCATTCTGGTTTGCATGACCATTTATATGGATTTTTGCTTAATAAATAATAATTTATTTACATTCAAATTAAAATTAATCAAATTTAAAAGTAAAAATCATAATATATTTCATTTTATGTTAGTTTACAATATTTTATAATAGTATAATCGGTATTTTTTCAAGTATTTTAGTATAAAATGTATTTATATATAGTCCTAAAAAGGAACCTTTGCCTAGCAATTTTTTTAAAGAAGTGACTTGAAATTTTGACAGTTAGTAGGAATAGTCCAAGGATCAAAATCTATATTATGCCAAAGGGCGCCTTTACCTTCGGGGTGAATGCCAAACTATTTTTTTCTCTTTTTGCTTTTATTTTTGTCACTTTTACTCTACTAATTAGTAAATTAATATAATAAACAGAACGTAAGTACACATTCATTTTTTTCAAAATATACAACAAATCTAAAACTAAGAATATTAATATCAGTAGACATAGAAACGTCAAGATTTGGCGCGTTTTGTTAATCAAGACCTATTTTCTTACAGGCAAGTACCTAATATGTGTTACTTAATTTATTGCAGAGCGGAGGCTAATTTTTTACAAATTTTAAAATACAACAATTTCTGACCTTTAAAAATGTTTGTTACATTAAATGTTAATATTAATGTTTAATAGCAAAATTGATCAGACCCATTTTTTACCGCCACTTGTGCGTCATATGGTACAAATAATTAAGGTTGTGGGGGTGGTGGAAGCACTTTACAAGTTCATTTTTGTTATTTATGAAAATATTTTTCTATAACCTTATACAACCTTCTGTAAGTCAGGAGTAACTGTTTAAGGGTAAAAAATCTCGCTCCACCCTAATGGATATTAACGGTTTTTCTTTAAGGTGGTATGCCACTGGTACATTTTTTGCTCATTTCCTTTTATTTAATTATTTGTTTTAAACAAAATTGGTCACTTAAGTTTTCTTATAACTCTCGTCATTTTTCTGTTAATATGCAATAAGTTATACCAGCTTTTCCGTTTCGTACACAAAAAAATGTAAAAACATAATCAAAAATTTAAATAATCTTAACCTTATATGGTACGTTTTAACTCATTTTTAAAAACCAGTCCCATGGCCAATAAAAAAAGGATTCCTAGATGTTTAAAAAAATACTAGTAATTAAATAACAACAATAAATGTACTCTTTACTTACAAACTAAATATAATTAATAATTAAGAATAATGAATTAAACAAAAAATATATCAAATATGCTTAAAATGTTGTCCTCCAGTTAAAATACATTTCCCAATGCATTTTCTATTAGATATGGTAACCATCTGTTACCATATATAATGTTCGGTCTATCCGACTTTTGGTAGGCTTTCCGATCTACATGTGTCGCGCGCGCATATGTACATAAAAGTGTGATTAAAATTTTTTTATTATTAGAAAAGCTATGTTTAACTTTAAGCCCTACGTTCGGATTTATAAAACTGTTTGGCTATTAAAGAAGATAATGTTCGTCTTTGCTTAATAAATAATAATTTATTTACATTCAAATTAGAATTGATCAAATTTAAAAGTAAAAATCATAATATATTTCATTTTATGTTAGTTTACAATATTTTATAATAGTATAATCGGTATTTTTTACAAGTATTTTAGTATAAAATGTATTTATATATAGTCCTGCAAAGGAACCATTTGCCTAGCAATTTTTTTTTAAATGCAAGTGACTTGAAATTTTGACAGTTAGTAGGGAATAGTCCAAGGATCAAATTCTATATTATGCCAAAGGGCGCCTTTACCTTCGGGGTGAATGCCAAACTATCTTGGGGGTGGAATTTTTTTTATATTTTGAGAACAGGAATCGATAGAAAAGTAATTTGTAAGCAAAAAATGTTTTTTGCTTTTTTTTTGTTAAGTATATACTTTTTGAGTTATTCGTGATCAAAAGTCGAAGTTTTTTGTCGATAAAATCAACGTTTGTAATCGTTTTTGTTTTGCAAATAACTTGATAAGTATGCATTTTATCAAAAACACTGTAAAAAAAAACAAAATCATAATTTTTAAATATTTTATGGTTTTTTCATAATTGCTGTGGGATTAATACAAACCAAGTCGTGGTTTGCTAAAGGTTAGCTGTTACTTATCAAACACAAAATTTTAGAGTTTCAAAGGCAAATAACGCAAAATCTACGTATTTTTCGAGGAAAACTAATAATTACTTTTTTAAAGCATTTGCAAAGACCTTTTTTTTAAATAAAGGTATGCATCATAAACATTGAGTGAGATGATTAAAAAAAGTTTAGACCAAAATTTTTTAAATGCAAAAATCTTCGACAACAACCCTCCTAATTAAAATAAGTCTTGGCCCTATTTTAATTCTCTTTATTTATGTATCATAAATACATTTTAAAATTTTAGCCGCTTAATTGCTTAACTTTGAAAAAAATGGAGCTGCAAGTAAAAATCAAATTTCAGAATTTTAATACAAAAATTACTTTTTCTTTAAAAAACTCAAAAACTAAGCAAAATACGTAAAAATTACTAGGGTATCACATTGAAGCTTTTTGAATTACAAACATTTTGCTTTTTTTTATTTACATTATAAAGGAAATTAAGTGAGATATAAACGTTTAAAACGCGTGTGTGTGGGGTAAACATTTTTTTTAATAAATCATAATAAGGGTTGATTTTGCAAGGGTAAAACTATATTAAATAATGTATAAAAGAATTAAATACTTATTTTTTAACTTACTTAAGTCTAATTTTATGCCACTTAAGCTTTAATATAAAAGTTTTGAAGGTTTTTGCAATAAGGGATAGTTTTCACCCCTTAAAAATAAAGAGCGCCCATTGGCATAATATAGATTATGAAGAGAAGAGTAGGTTAAGCTTAATCCCAAATTTTTATGCAAATCCATGCATTTTAACAAAAATTGCCAGGTTTTGCAATTTTTTAGCTTCGTTTCCTGTACTAAAAGCTATCTCCTTTTTTTAAATATTAAAAATTAAAAAGTTTAAATGCAGTGATGTGTATTAACCTTTTTTTATTTGCTTTTTTAAAAAAGCCTTTAACCAAAAATAAAATAATTTAAAAAAATGAAAAATACAGATTCCTTTAATCAGCCACCTAGTTTATTCAATTATATGGCCAACGATAAAATTTCGGAATAAAATTTATTTTATTTTGATTCGTTAAATAAAAGAAAAAATATTATTTAAAATGAAGACATAAACCATAATTTATTGCTGTTCCGATAAAATATGTGTTCATTTACCCATAACCATAAAAAAGAACAACTCAAAAACAAGACAAGCTACAAAATTTAATGTGTTTCATATTAAAAACTAGGAACAGCAAAATCATTAAAATCTCGACATGAACCAGTGTTGCTTTTATGCACTAAAAAAGTTTAAGCTCGGTTTTAATAAAGAGAACTTTTAAGGAAAAACTTTTAACGATATACACGGTTTATTATGCTGCCTTCATAAAGATTTGGTTGGTACAGTGTCGGTATTATCTTTTGCGCTCGGTTTATTAATTTCTGTTCAAATATAGTACAGCTGAGCTAGAATTTTTAATTTAGGCCTAATGATTTTCACATAAAAATCGGTCTTAAATTATACAGGATGTATCATAAAGGTTGGGAATTAAACAGTGGATTTCTCAGTAAAAATTAATGTTTTTTTGTATGTAGTTTTGCTCCACCAACATTCGTCTCTAAGTTACAAGATGTAAAAAATAGGGGTGTGAGAATATTCAAATTTTCGAATTATTTAAGGCGAATCAAATACAAATAATTAGATTTAAATTTTAAAACAAATATTTATATATTTTAAATTTTTTGAATAGTTTGAACTATTCTAATCATTTGAACTATTCAAATAAACTGCTCAACAAAAAGATCGTACCATTTAATTTTTAGACCCATTTTCAAACTGCTGTAACTTTTTTAAAAATTATCCTTTTTGAATATCTAAAACAAAGTTTAAAACCGCGTTTCTTCTGCTTTAAGCAGTATTACATTTAGTTTTAGTAAAATGAATATTATCATGATGTACAGGGTGATCAATAGAGGGCTGCAAAAAAACAAAAAATTCGAGTCTGTCCCATTTCAGTGATAATTTTTTTTAGGTCGTTATAATGTGGGTTGTTACCAAGGTCATATTAATATCTCTAGTCGTTTATGTCAGTTTTTGAATTGAGGACCTTTGGCTTGCGTGACACTTCTAAACGTCAAATTTTGGTAATCAATTCTTTAAAAAACTATAACTGGAAAATGGATTGACGGATTTCAACGAGTGTATCATATTTGAAAAGCTCATTTTATGTAGATTTTTTATGTCCTAAGCACTTTTTGATGAGTTATAATTTTATGAGTATACGGGGCCAACAAATACCAGAAACGTAACTGATTTAGAAATCCTAAATATAGGGTAAATTATTGAACGCCAAAGAGACCATATGTGTGTGTTTTGTTTTAAAAATGGCCAAGTTGAAGTTTGTGTCAATATCTCGAAACGATTTCTACCGTTAATCGATTTATGCTGTTTAAGTGTCTGTAAACTTATTCAGCAAAAAAAGCGTCGTTATTATGGCATTAGGGGCTAAATGGAGAATTCCAAAACGTCTTAAAGTTTTAAACATTTTTAAACAAAATAGGGTATTTGGTGTTGTACACCATGATATACGAAGGATCAACAAAGTGCTTTTAAATTTATTGTGAATCCATAATTACCGCAACATTAGGGGACAAAAAAGGCCTTGCTTTTCCCAAATGTTTTAGATTAAAATTTTAGGTTAAAACTTTTTAGTACATTTCGGGGTCCAAAAACTAACCGCACTATGTTTTTTAGTTGATCACCTGTATATCACGGCGGTCAATACCAAATACCCTAATTTATGTTTAAAAATGTTTAAAACTTGTACATTTTAACAAAAAAACACATCAACGTTTGCTCAACTTTTTAAAATTTTATTTATGTGAACAAATGGCGCTTCTTTTTTAATTCTACTGCATGGAAACGGTATTTATTATCAGTCCGGGAAAAAAATTCCTGTTTCAAAATAAAAAAATTTAAAAAAAAATAAAATAAAAAATTTTTTATTTGAAAGGGAATTAATTTATTAATATTGGAATTCCCCAAAATTGAAAAAAAAAAATTTGAACCAGATAATAATATGGAACACAGTTTTTTCCAAAGCCCAATTAAATAGTATCCTAGTAAAAAGGGGAAAATACTTAGTTTACTCAGTGTCGTACATATGGATATTAAAAAGGGGAGGTTTTGGGTTTTAGGGGAAAAAAATTTTTGGGAAAAAAAAATGCCTGACATTGTTGGATAATGTATAAAAAAAAAATTTTTTAGCTTTTTTTTTTTTTTTTAAGGCATCCCTTACACCGCCACCAAAAAGTTAACGTTAATTTTAGGTCAGAAGACATGTTTTTTTTTAATGGTTTTTTTTTTTTTAAAATCTTTTACTCTTCAAGTTTTCTTAAAATAATTTCCCCTTTCCACCATTATTTTTTCTTTTTTTCTTTTTTTTAAATCTTACTCACTAATTAGTAAATTAATATAATAAACGGAACGTAAGAACACAATTTTTTTAAAAATTTTAACAAACCTAAAACTTTTAAAATATTAATATCAGTAGACATAGAAACCTCAAGATTTGGCGCGTTTTGTTAATCAAGATCTATTGTCTTACAAGCAAGTACCTAATATGTGTTACTTAATTTAATGCAGAGCGGAGGCTAATTTTTCACAAATTTTAAAATACAACAATTTCTGACCTTTAAAAAAAATTTGTTACATTAAATGTTAATATTAATGTTTAATAGCAAAATTGATCAGACCCATTTTTTACCGCCACTTGTGCGTCGTATGGAACAAATAACAAAGGTTGTGGGGGCGGTGGAAGCACTTTACAAGTTCTTTTTTGGTTATTTATGAAAAATATTTTGCTATAACCTTAACAGTCTTCTGTTTGTCAGA
>JAHBCN010023316.1:0-12797 GCA_019359885.1 Listronotus oregonensis | reverse complement strand
GGGCGAATGCAACGATCCAGTACGCGCTTAAAATGTTCTGAGATCGTAGCCTCCGCTTTTCGACAAGCGAGAGAAGGAAGAAAGAGATCCAAGAAAAAAATTATAGTGTAGTTAATTTCAACTTTTAAATTTTTAAACCCGAAAAACAGATTCACCAAAAGCTATAAAAAAATCCTAAAAACCCTTAATTTTCGACGCATTGAAAAAAAAGGGCGTAAAAAAAAAAAGGGGGCATTCCCTCCAACGGGCAAAATTCGAGCAAAATTGTTACAAACATTTGAAAAAATTCGTACGGACTATTAACAATAGGTTTTAACTAACTTTTAAGATTTCCCCCGAATTTGTGACCGGTTTCGATCTAGCTTGTCTGATGAGATCTGATATAGATCGAAACCGGTCACAAGATGTCGTTGGGGAAACCCAAAAGTTAGTTAAAAATTAACTACACTATTGTTTAGCCCATTTTTGGGGAAAATTTCCCAAATGTTTTTTAAATTTTTCACCGGCTTTTGAAGGTTTTGGGGGAATCTCCCCCTTTTGGTGGATGGCGTTGACGTCTGTTACCCATTCATGTGTTTAAACGTACTAATAAGGTTTTAAATTTTTTAGAGTTTTTTACCTTCGACTAGCTTGCTGATGGATCTAAAAGATCAAAATCACAAATTTCGTTAGGAAAATTTACTTTTAAAGAAATTAACTACACTTTGTTAATACCGTACAAGTATTGGGCATACATTTCCAAATGTTTGTAACATTATTTCAGCTCGGCAAGTCTGTGACACCGTAAGTTGAGAGGAGTATGCTTCGCCCTTGGTCAGTAAAAAAATTATGTATTTACAACCGCATCTTTCTGATAGGCTTAACCGTGACTTAAATGCGAGGTTTTAGCACTCCGATTTTCTTTCGGCATTCAATTCCTGGATTTGAAAGAAGGTCAGAAAAAAAATTCCACCGTAAGCTTTAGAGCCGATTTCGAAAAAACGTTTTTTTTTTTAAATTAAAAATGTAAAGTTTAAAAAATGGTTATTTTAGAAACATAAACTTTTTTTTTTGAATACAGCTCAAAATATTCCTATAATTCAAGTTTCTTGATGAAAAAAAAAAATAAAGGAATAACTAAATTTTTGTTAACTAAAATTTTTTATGACAAATAATGTTCAAGAAATAAACAGTTTTATCTTTTTGATGTAATATCTCAGATAAAAAACAATGGTATAGAAATCAAAGTTACTCTCATTTTTGAATCAAATCTACTAATGAGCGATAAGTTATAAATGAACACTTTATATTCTCTGCGGTCAGTAATCAGCCCCATAATCTGGATGACATTTTTTGAAGTAATATTTGTCCTACATTATTCCAAAATCATGGTGCACAAATTCCATGGCTTGCTCCAAAAAACCCCATTACCAGTTCTAGAAAGCACCCCGACTGCACGGGCAAAACACCTTTTAGACCTAATTAAACCACTGGTTGGTAAGTCTCCATCTTTCGTTAAAAACTCTAGTCATATTGTTGACATTTTCAAAAATGTAGAAATAGGACCAGACGATACTTTTGTTGGTTTTGATGTGGAAAGTTTATACACAAACGTACCAGTAGAAGAATCGTTAAGCATTATCCGAGCCAAGCTTAAAGAAGATAAAACACTACCCTGCCGCTGGATGGAGTGATGGAGTTGTTGGAGCTTTGCCTCCGTAGTTCTTTTCAGGTGAAAGATGAGTTCTACGCGCAGGATGATGGGTTTCCCCCATTTCATCGCTCTCCCCAGTGGTAGCAAATATCTATATGGAATGGTTTGAGGAACATGCAATTAAAACTGCACTAATTAAACCATAAGTTTGGCTAGGATATGTTGACGATACTTTTATTATATGGACAGGTAATGACGAAGAACTTGAAGGTTTCTTAAAACATCTTAATTGCCTCCGACCTTTTATTAAATTCACTATTTTTTATTTCAGAGCAAAACTCGGGTACATGGAAAAAAAAATAGCATGGATCTTTGGAGTAACAGTGATCTGAAAATCTAAATAGCTCTTTTTAAATATATCTATTGCTTGTTTGTAGTTTGGTTTGTAAGTGATTAAAAAGCAAGAGGGCTTACAAAAACAACCGGATCTGCATAATAACAGACAGCCAGGCGTCACTAGGGGCACTAGTAAACCCCAAGGTGACGTCCATGCTGACATGGGAATGCCAAAAAGAACTGGAGGTCCTGGGAGAACGCAACAGGGTAACTCCCTGTGGGTACCAGGACATTCGGGAATAGAAGGCAACGAAAAAGCGGATGAGCTAGCAAGACAGGGATCATCCACACCATACTTTGGACCAGAACCTGCCCTTGGAGGACCAAAACCACAGCACGAGGGCAAACCAGAGAATGGATCCAAACAAACACAAGGAAACTGGGAGAACCTCGGTAGAATAAGACATGAAAAGGGCTTTATTAGGGGCCCATCCAAAAGAATGAAGGAAGAACACTCAGACAAAGTAGGAAAAGACTTCGCTAACACTAACAGTAGGGTTGCAACAGGGAATCCCTAAGAGGGCACCTCACAAGATAGGCTTATACAATTGGGACCCAAGTTGCAGAATGTGCGACGAGGGGAAAGAAAACCTACCACATACAGGGTCTTCATTAATGTTTGTAAACCACGTGACCAAAAATGTGCGGGTTGCCTATTCAGAGGTTGCACAAAATTTAAGAAAATATCCCTAGAAATATTCATTGGCGCCGCATTTTAAAATCGATATTTTAAATGTCAAAAATATTTTTTTAAGGTTAGAAAATTTACCATTTATCATTTATTTAATAATTGTAATTTAAACCAAATTATTCAGCCTTTTTGGATAATTTTTGTATGCATTTACTTTTGAGTCTCTTGTTTGTCAATAATTTAATTTACTAGATTTAGGTACAAAAAAATTTAGTCAAAACGAGGGATTTTTTTGCAGTAAGATGGATTTAATGGGTTCTTTGCATTCGATTCGTATCAACGTCTACAAACTTTTGAACAAATTTAATTATTGGAAAATGAAAACCTACATTTCTGCGTTAAAAAAATCATTGTTAAATTACATTTTAAGGTTTGAATTATAAAAACTGTATAACTAGGTAAATAATGATGAAAATGAGAATTTGTTACTCGGGGGTTTTCAAGCGAATGCTGACTATGAGATTGACAAGGGCCTACGGAGATCTGGGGCGCTAAGGATAGTGTAAACGTGGTCTAGTGGAGTTTTACGACAGTTGGACAGACATTGGCAGGATATGTTGTAAAACTTTAAAAGACGACGTTTACACCATCCTTAGCGCGACAGGTACTCCCCAGGCCCTTGTTAATATTATATAGTGTTAAACGACCCCCGAAAACCCGAATAACAAATTCAGCCCATTTGCATCATTATTTACCTGTTATAATTTTTTTATAGTTACAAACTTTTTAAGATGCATTTCGAAAATGTATTTTTTAATGCAAAAATGGTTATTTATTTTCCATTAATTAAATTTGTTTTACTAAGTTTCTATATGTTTATACAATTCGAATGAAGAAACCGCATTTGAATCCATCTTACTGCACAAAATCCCTCGTAAGACCTATTTTGGTGCCATGTTCCCTTGATATCTATGTTGGGTTTAGCAAGGATCCAATATATTTTATTATACCTTTGGATTTTAGTCAATTTAAACTTAATAGGAAAATTCAAGTCACATTAACTCTTAGTTTACACAGTTTATTTATATTATTTAAATAAAACTACTTGACTTAAAATGATGGACATGACTTAGATTTATTTTTACTATTAATAAATTACACTACCTAATTTACATAATAAAAAAATAGAATTATTACATGCTAAAAAAATTATGATAAAATAATGTACAAAAAAATTCCAATTATTTTAACCAGGCAAAATGAAATCACGCTTCATCAGGAGGAAGAAAGTAGGTTCAAAACATCATTCATTGTTAAGAATCTCATCAAACCATTGACAAAACTGAACCCCTTTCTAAAATCTGTTGAAAGGAATTCTTAATACTGTGACCTTATATGGATGCACTTTCAAGTTTTTTTATGCTTTATGGCAAGAACAAACATTTCTAAAAAAAATATGGCACTGTAAACATTAATTTCAATTTTTATTTAAAATATTATCTTTACCGGGTGAGAGACAACTTCTCCATGATTTCTTAGGAATGTTCTCCATTTAAACACGTATATCAAGAACAGGTTCTGTAAGCACGGTAGGCCTTCCAGTGGACTTGCCCTTACAAATGCAATTCTTGTTTTCAAAGCCATGGATTGGTTAGACATGTCTGGAGGAAAATGATTTGTACTCAACAAGATTGTAAAACCTTTCAAACTGGTCCATGCAACTTTGGAAAGAATATGACCAAGTTGACCATTTTAAACATTTTCTAAAAGTAAAAAAACAGTTTTATTTACGTAACCTCAATAACAAAAATGTAACTTACCTTTAAAACCAAATATGAAAAGTAGTTCTAAAAAGAACTGTTTTAAGCTTGTGGTTCGTTTTCAATCTAATTTGATCAAAAAATCTAAAACTTTTCCAAAAAAAAACTATCCAAAAACCAAATACCGCTAACGCCAACAATGGTCTGTCAGTAGTGTCAGTCAAGTCTACTGTCGAAACAGAGCTTGCTGTGTTGCCAACACTAATATTTTTCCTCATAAAAGTTGTGTACTTTGGACCACTAACCTGCCCTGATTCTGATTTTTTTTTTGAATTTTAACATTTTAGGAGGTTATTATAATCAGTAATAATGATTTACACATTTTTTGCTTTGTTCGGAGTTTGGCTGGTAAATTGTCACAGAAAAAATAAATCCGGAAAAACTTCATGAACTTTTTTCCATCGGCAACATTGTAAATAGGAAATCCAAGCGGTGGAGCCACTTTTACAAACCAAAATCGCGTGGTCAGTGGTTTACAAACATTAATGAAGGCACTGTACTGTGTGAATGTGAAGCTTAAATCACAAAAGACAGGCATTTTTGGGCAACCGAAAATGAGCCCACAGGAATATATCAACCAACCAGTCTCGGGGTTATACAGACTTTAGGTAGAAGGAACAAGACTAATGGGAGGATTGGTATAAAAGACAATGGGAGATTAGGCACAAAAAGTCCAAGAGGCTGCGCTGCCTCCGGTAGTGAAAGACGGCTCCCAGGAAGAAGAAGAAGAAGAAGAAGAAGAAGAAGATAACTTAAACAACCTGGCCTGCACAAGTTTTGCAAAACAGTAGTTTTATCTAAAAGCAATTTGCATGAGTTAACCCGCGAATGCAGGGGCTCCATGCACAAATTCTTGACTAACATTGCACCCTTTAGCCCACTCGAAACATTCGGCAATTTTCTATAGTCCTCTTTTCACCGCAAATGTTTAAGCTTTCCTTTGGTACATGGAAAGCTACTCGTATGCCGGCAAAATAATTAATTTGTAAGTGACCATAACATTTTCGTCCTTTTCTTGTATGGCTGCATTTATTGCCAGAACAAATAATTTTTTTACTCCGAAATTCTTATATGTTTTTGCAGCTACGCCCTCTATATATTTTTGTCGATCATCTCTCATTGCAGAATCATGTGCTTGCACTAAAAGGCAATTTTTAAGAAACCCTCCTTCACCATCAATACCAAACTTTAAATGGGGATTAGCAATGTCTCGAGTTCCTCTTATACGATCAATCAAGGCCGGAACATTTTGACAAAACGCTAATATTTCTGTAGAAGTGGTTTTCTCGCCAGCTTTCGACGTTATTATGGGACAACTTTTGAAATCAAAAAAATTGTCCAGCCTGTGGCGGTATGTGGATAGTTTCGTCTTCAGATGTGGCTCAAACAGGTTTCTGTCAAATATAAAGTCAAAAAATGTCATCTAGATTATGGAACTAGATTACTGACCGCACTCCGAAAATACAATAGTGTCCATTTATAACTTACGCTTATTAGTAGATTTCATTAAAAAATGGGATTAACTTTGATTTCTGTACCATTGTTTTTTGCTTTAGATATTGCTTTCAAATGATAAAACTGTTTATTTTTGTACCAATATTGAACATTATTTGTCAAAAAAAAAATTAGTTATCAAAGATTCTGTTTTTCTTTATCCCTTTTTTTTGTCAAGAAACTCAAATTGAAGGGATATTTTGAGCTGTACCCAAGAAAGTGTTTGTCTGCCTTTGTTCATCTTATTTTTACCAAATTGAGCGTGTCCCAAGTCCTGGAGAATACGCGTAAAAACCAAATACCCATTTTTTAAACTCTGCATTTTCAATAAAAAAAATACGTTTTTTTTTTCGAAATCGGCTCTAAGTATTACGGTGGATTTTTTTTCTGATCTTCTTGGGAGTCCAGGAATCGAATGCCAAAAGATAATTGATGGGAAAGGCAAAAATAGAGCTACTTCCGACTGCAACAAAAACCAACCTGTGTCCACGCTGGTTTGGGACATAACGACATAAAAAGTCAGTTTGGTGACAACATCTTGGACGTGAGAACAGACCAGAAAATTTCCCGGGGTAAAAAAATTCCACATCGAAGTAAGTGGCAATAATCCGATCTCCCCAACACGTTTGAAGAGATCATCTAGTACACAGATGGACCCAACCGCTGTGTTCACACATCGTAGTTGTGGTTGGGCCCAGTAGGATCTTTTGAAACATGCGCTAGAGTTGCTGGTTATCGGCAGCTCTTGTTGCCATCGTATGGAACGGGATCCGAAGCTAAGATGAACACAAGGCTTTAACTTAAGGTGTTAGCATACCGTGCTGATGAGTGAATGACATCCTGTGCCTTAAACAGGTGTCTCCAACGGTGCCTATGAGATACAGGGCGACCTCTTACTGCGGTAATGCGGGTCTCTGCCGTGGTGGACTATTACATCCCTAGCTCCAATCAGAAAGCGGTCATAACCGCTTTCATAGGAAAAAAAGTGACAAAGGTGCCCTGACTGAAACGGATAAATCCGTTTCGAGAGGTGCCACTCAAGGTCACAAGCAGACAAAGGTGGCGACCGAAACGGGTGAATCCGTTTCGTAATGCCCCTGAAGTCACCGGCGCCTATTTCACAGGAAGGGCTAATCCATCCCGAACAAACAGGTGCTTAGGAAGGGTTCCCTGAATCCAAGCAGAAGGCGGACAGAACGCCCTTAATGGGAAAAAGGGTTCCCCTGGCTTTAAACAGAAAGCGGATAGGACCGTTTTAATAGGATAAGGCCGGGAGATGGGCCCGAAAAAATATCTGGTTTCGAAAAGGACCTGGAGCTACCTACCACCGGAAGGGAGGGCATGATGGATCTAATCGTCTACTCGTCAATTCCCAGGAGACAGGGACACCAGGACACATCAGAAAATTGTGCTCGTGTACGTAGCGACACGAGTAAGAGGAGATGAAAACTCTCCCAATCTGGTATCGGATTCATTGAAGTCCGATCCTATTGGGAGAAATATAAAAAGGTGTGAACCACAATAGACCAAGCGGTCGCAGTGGAGGGCGTAAAAAGTCCACTCACTTTAAACCTACCTACCTACCTACACAGATGGACCAAAAACCAAGCAAGGAACTTGAGCGGGCATGTACCTTCAAATAAGAAACTCGCAATTCTCCATTTCACTCGCAAC
Organism: Listronotus oregonensis; assembly: GCA_019359885.1. Lineage (NCBI taxonomy): Eukaryota > Metazoa > Arthropoda > Insecta > Coleoptera > Curculionidae > Listronotus > Listronotus oregonensis. The sequence continues at coordinate 5,149 of JAHBCN010023316.1, read as the reverse complement.
TTACAACTTACAGTTCTGTATTTTAAACGAAAATATATGCTTTATTGCACGTGCAAAAGAAAACAAAAAAAGGGCTTAAAAAAACAAACAGTTCTGCATAATAACAGATAGCCAGGCAACACTAGGGCACTAGCAAACCTCAAGGTAGCATCTTAGAGTCTAAGCTGATACGAGAATTTCAAAAAGAACTGAAAATTCTGGGAAAACGCATTAAGGTTACTCTCCTGTGGGCGCTGGGATATTCGAAAATAGAAGGCAACGAAAAAGCGGATGAGCTAGCGAGACAGGGATTATCCACACCATACTTTGGACCAGAACCTTTAAAGTGAACAAAATCACAGCATGAGAGCAAACTAGGGCATGGATCCGAAACAAACACGAGGAATTCTGGTTCAGTATCGCAGTAGAATAACATATGGAAAAGGCTTCATAAAGGGTCCATCCAAAAGAACGAAGAAAGAACACCCCAGACAAAGTGAAAAGGAATTCATATAACATGATAACCTAAGAGAACACCTACACAAGATAGGCTCATACAATGAGGACCCTAGTTGCAGTATATGCGATAAGGGGGACGAAACAGCCTACCACATCCTGTACCAATATGAGGCGTTGTATCACAAAATAAGACATTATTTGGGCAACCGAAAATAAGCCCACAGAAATATATTAACCAACCAGTCTCGGGGTTAAACAGACTTGTAGAAGGAACAAGACTAGTGTAAGGGTTGATATAAAAAAAAATGGAAGATTAAGCACAAAAAACCCAGGAGTCTGCGCTGCCTCCGGTAGTAAATCAAGACTGCACCTAGAAAAATCTGATGAGCTTATCACTCCCAAGCATTTCTTTTTTTTTAAATCTTAAAATCCAAAACATGTTTAAAATAAAAGAAATGTAAAAAAAGTACTATTACTGTATATATTGTAGAGCTCATTGGGCTGTTATTTCAAATGTTACCTAAATACAATTATATGCATAAATATTTATTTTTAAAATTTAAGTAATATTTATATAAAAAATAAACACAATTTTAAAACTTTATTTTTAAGTTGTCTGGATAAAACTAACGCCAAAGGGTGAATCTGTCAGGTGGTAATGTAACGATAGACGATATTTTATTGATATAAAGATGCGAAAAATAGACGTTTTTGAATTAAAAGTAAATTATTTTATATCAAAAGATATACGAAAAAGATATAGAAAAATGACATTTTATTAAAAAAATAGTATATTAAACAACAAGGTTTAAAACGACTCTTTGCACACGGGCGAGACTGATGGACCGAGACGAAGTCGAGGTCCAAATTGGAGTGTGCAAAGATTTTCTAACGAGTTTTTTACGATACTTTTTATACGACTGCAAAAAAAAAAACATTTTTTGTGTAAATTTTTATTTTAAAAACAAACGCAAAACAAAAATAATGAAAACAAGAAACTACAGACTATAATTTAGCAAACAGGAAACTTCATAACTATTTTAAAATATTAATTGTAATGTTTACTTCTGCAGGAATCGTCGCATTGTTGATCGACTTTTTAACGATGGAGACAACATTTTCTGGCCCTTGCTTATACAGTTCTCTGTCGTCGGCATATTGCAGTTTTCTTGCGGCACTTCATTACTCAATTGTGTTGTGGCTGTGCCGCAACAGACGACACAGGGAAGAGATCCTCTCTGAAACATCCATTTTATTACTAAGCGAGTCATCTATTAACTTTCGGCGACTGAGCTGGATTTCCATCCACCATGGCGCTTCAGAGCCAAAAACTATCCAGAATTCACCAATATTGTGGCTGACGACCGCCTAAAGCAATGCCCGGTATAGGTTCTGGAGTTTCCAACATCAAAAATTTGGCGATGTCTTTTGCCATACCGCCAATTTTGTTAATTCCAATGTTTTGGCGAGTGCATTTTCCATTTTGATAATTAAGAAAAAAACGATCTGTTTGCAGGAGTGGAGGTCGAAGGGCAGAATACTTTTTTAAGATGGTGTAGAGCTTCCTGCCTGTAAATATCTCCATCTTCGTTTTGGTATTTCGTTTAATTAACATTGGCTGCCAAAATCCGTCATATTTTCTTTTAAGGAAGCACAATTCTTTCTTCGGCATGCCCCAGAGAGTCCGACTGCCACCACTGCCTGAAACAAAAAAAAAATACCGATAAGTCTTTAGTTTTATTCATTTTTAAGTACTTTATGAAACTAGCACTATTTAAAAACAGAATTGGGTAACCCTGCCTACTAAACCTTCTCACTATAAAAAATGACACCATAAAATAAATAAAATAACTGTGATGCCTACCTTGATTAGCAAATATTTCTCGTCTGAAGCGTTTTTGGAAGGGCAAAAATCATTCCGCTAAAATTTTGGACTTCTTTGGCACATAGTTTTCGATTTTCTTTTATTGGGCCTGCAACTTCTGGTATTTCCCAATATCCGTTTTTGGTTTGCCCTCAGGGTTGATTTTAGCATGGAAAAGGTGCTCCATAATGTTGAAGACTTGTATTTGTTCGACAGCTCTTCAAAGTACACCAACATAAATTTTGGAAAACGTTTGTACGTTATTTGCTTGTCTCCACTTCATAAATCGATGTAACTCGGCTTCATATCGATCTCTTGACTTTGTTGGAAGTAGGTTTGACGAATTAAACTCGCTTTTTTTAGAATTTCTTCAGAATCGGACATTTTTTCGCGAAATCAAAATTTTTTTGTATCTAAATTGGTATCTAATCAACAAAACAAGAAAACTTGACGGTTGCTATGGAATAAAGCCTACTTTGAGTTTTCTATATTTTTAATAACAATAAAAACCATAATAAATCATATTGAAAAAGAACCGTGTGAAAAAAAAACATATTTTCCTTGAAAATTGTTCAAAATACAATTTTCAAAGCTTGTTTAGCGTGTGCAAACCCCATTTTCTAAAGCAGTCGTATAAAAAATATATTATAATTCCCTAGATGTTTTGTTTTATGCTCAATTGTTTTTCAATCATTATTTTCGGATTCGGCGATAAAAATTATGTAAGATGGCCATTTTAGTTTTAATTTTTATAGTTGAAGATAAAGTCAAAAGCGACTTGTTTAGTACTTGTTGGATTATCCTGTATGTACATATGTCTCATCATAAGAAAAAATAAGATAGCTACGCCACTGAGGTCTTCTTAATGCAATTGACATTGACACAATGACAAAGTTGGTGAATGCTAAAAGTACTGTGATATTCTTGAATCTTAAAAATCCCCATAAAATATTAATTATATTACAAATTATATTTTAAAAGGCTGTAAAATCCGCACTGCTCAAGAACCCGTTCTGTGCTGCTGTCGTTTTATGCTAGATCGTCACCGCGTAAATACCGAAAATTAAAGGTATATTGTAAGTAAATATTACAAATACGATAAAAATATTTCTAGGAAAAATAGATTGTCGATATTGCGGTAGGTTGTTGTCTGCATAAATATTTTATTTGCGATAATTTCACTGTATTATTACTATTTGATTAACGCATTTAAAGTGTAGTATTTTGTGTTTTAGTTTAGTTGTATAACTTTATATATCGTAATTTATTTTGTAATTATTATTAAAACTTTTTTCTTCATATTTTGATGAATCGTGCATACTAAAGCATAAATTTGCTAGTTTACGCGATCTCTCCTTAGCTTAAACCAAAAAACAAAAACGATTGTTTGTTTCGTTAAAAGTATAGTAAACATTCAATTCCCGTCAAAAGCACTGCCAGGAAAAAAGATGTAACCAATTGCCTCGAAGAAGCATTTTCTGAAATTCAAAAAATTGTTGGTAACAATAATTATTTCTACGGATGAAACTACAGATTCTTTACGCTTCTACATTGCACAATTAATGATAGATGTTTAAACTAAAAACTGTAAAGAAGTCCTATTAATTTAATTGCGTCTCAAAACAGCTGGAAAAGACAAATAATTTATTTTTTTTTTTTTGTTTTGTGGCTTCGGGCTCTGCCCATTTAGATTATATGAAGATTATTTATAAAATCTTTTTTTTTTTTTTTTAATTTCATATAAATAATGATATATATATGTTATATATATATATATATATATATATATATATATATATATATATATATATATATATAGTGAATTAAATTTTTCTTGGTTTTTTGGTTCGATTGGCAAAAAGTAAAACAGACAAAAATTATGTCATGTTTTTAATTAAAAAAATATATAGAGGTGAGTTTGACTGGTTATCCAAGTCTTTTTCTAAAACCATTATTCTAAAAATTACCAATTTTTGCTCTGAATGTGGCGTATAAAAATACAAAAAAACTAGACTTACCTTAAGCGTAATGAGAATTTAGCCTGTGCCAGCAATTAAAAACAACAAAAAATTGTCACACATATTATGTTATATAGACAGCACATATTAAAAACTTTTACTATTATAATTTAAAATATACATTCACAAACAAAACACGCTTATACTAAGAAGTCTTAAAACTATATAAAACTGTTGGAATGAATGTCTGATATGATCGTTTTTTTTTAAATTCTTCTTATTTACGTTTTTTCCTCTATGAGTTATTATTTTATTAAAGTTTTTTTAAAATGTATAGGTATTCCCAAAACATGCCCCTTAGTAATTAATTTAATTTAATTTTAAAAATAAATGTTATATAAGTTTTAGGTTTTTTTTTTTAATGAAAATAAATATAAAATTACGGAACTTTAAGATTCTGTTAAAAATAAACCGAGATTTGTTTCTTGTATTCCGAAAATTAAAGATGTTTAATATATTTTTTTTAAATTATTTTTTATCTTTTTTGTCATTTAGGGCATTTTTTTTTTTTAATTTCTATTGACTCATATATCTCTTTTTTTTGTACTTCCGTCTTCAATATTTTAGTATCAGTATAATTAAAAGTATGTTGTTTTTGTGCATGTTTCGTTAGAGCTGTTTGATTTTTTTGTCGTATTTATGTGATTGTAATCTGGCTTTAAATATTGGCTCGTTTGTCCTATATAACGCCATCACAGTCGTTGCATGGTATTTCATACACGACATGTGATTTTTTTGGGGGTGGGGTTTAAGTTTTTAGTTTACTGAAATGCCGGTTCAAAGGTTAAGCCTTTATGCGCAACAGGTATATTATATTTAATAGAAGATT
>JAHBCN010023315.1:0-12730 GCA_019359885.1 Listronotus oregonensis | reverse complement strand
CGGAAATACCGTTGATGGCCTTTTTGTTGCCGTTTAGTTTTGAGTTATGGTTAGCTATATTGATAAGTAAGTATATGGTTTTATATGGTTTACCTAATATTAATGTATATACTGTGACGTTTAAAAGTCCCGAAACGGTCTCGTATAAAAGTCCCAAAAAGTACCTCCCAATGTCAGAACTTTATTTTATTCCGAAATATAAAAAAAAAGAATCATTTAAAAACTCAAGAACTGCCTACTATTTCGCAAACGGCCCAACGAAAAAATCTAAAAATTAATTTATATCCACTTTTACACATAAAGTAGGTGATTTTACTGTTTTAAATAAAAAGCCCAGTTAATTTTTAATACCTTGAATTTAGAGCATCGCTGTTACTAAAACCATCAAATTTTAGAACTCTATTTTATGTATCTTCTGAAATCTGGCAACTTTACATTTTTATATTCCAGAATCTCTTCCTATTTTACCAATTGTTTAAGAAATAAAGCAATACATAATAATTAATTATTTGCTAATTATTTAGTACTTTTCAAATTAAGCATTATTTAAAAGAGTCTGCCATCATTGGCTAAGCAATACCCTAAGCAATTATTAAACTTATTTAAAGCATTTGTTTGCATATCAGACATTATTAAAAGGGTCCCTGACATATTTAATTTTGTAAAAAATATACAATAAATGGTTGCTTTACATAAATCTGATTTTTAAAATATTCCCAAAAGAAACAGTCTTACAGTGTCAAATCGGGAAATCGGGCTATCCACTTCATGCTTGCCCTTTGTCCCACCCACCAGTCTGGGCATTTTTTGTTTAAAAATAAACACAACTTATCTTGCTACACTTATATTTATTTAAGACTGACATTTTACTTTCGTGATCTAGGTAAAAAGTTTATATTCCTGTAGATCTAAATATTTTTGGCCATTTAAGCTGCTCTCAGTAAAAAAAAGGTAATAATATGTGTTTTAAATTTCAAAGTTACTTCATTTAAGGAACTACATAAAATATGGTTCTTGCAATTAAGGGTATTACTAATAATAATGCGCCAAATTTACTGCAGTAAAACAATCGGGTCTTTGTGCTTGAAAAACGAAGATACCTACTTTATTCTAAAAAATGTACACTTGGCAACAATGCAAATATTATTATCTAATCGAGCGTGGTGCAATCTTTTAATAAAAATGCAGAGTTGCCATATTATAAAAACTACAGAAAATAGGGTTCTGAAATTTAGAGGTTTTAATAATAGCGGGGTGCCTAATTTATTACAATGAAAATAACCTAGGCTTTGTTTTTAAAAAAAAGGGTTGCTTACTTTATTTAAAAAAGTATACACTTAAAAACTTTGAAGATATAATTATTAAATAGAGCGTATCCTTAAACTACTGTGTAGTAATTTTTACATTTTTCTATATGCCATTTATGTAATACGAGGCAGTATTCAATTTTTTGAATAAACATGGTAAGTTGCTATATTTAGAAACTATATAAAATAAAGTTTTGAAATTTGCAGGTTTTAGTAATGCAACAAATATAAACTGAGTTTTGTATTTAAAAAAATAAAGTTGCACACATTATCTCAAAAGGTGTACACTTGGCAATAATGAAGATATTATCAATAAATCAAGGGGTGCCCCTAAACTTACTATGTAGTAATTTTTACATTTTTTCTATCTGCCTTTTAAAAAATACGTGGCAATATTGAAATTTTGAAATGAAAATGCTAGTTTTTTCTTGGGCACCCCGAAGGTGATGCCAAATACAACTCCTGGTTGCCTTATTTTAGAAACTACATTTAAAAAGTCTAAAAATTAAAAGTCTTGGTAATAGCAGGATGCCCAATTCAGTGCAATTAAAATAAACTAAGCTTTATATTAAAAAAAAAACCAACAATGCACATATTTCTATCAGATTTGGCGTATATTAAAACAACTATGTATCAATTTAACCAATTTTTTTGTGGCCGTTTACTAAATGCAAAACCGTTGCCCGGCTTCTAAATGACACTATATAAAAGTAGTTTAATAGTAGAAAGAATTTTAGAAATGCTCAAGAGTACGAGGCATCCCAGTAAAAAGCTCTTATGTATATGGTAATCATATTCGCGAAATCGTCAATCTTGTTTTTCCTAACTCTGCATTTACCATTGAAAATTAGCTTTTATGTTAAAACTTAACGTAAGATCGACCTTTGCCAGGTAGTATTAAGGGTAAAAACCATATGTAAATGGTAAATAAAAGGGCGGTTGCGGTTGTGTTTTCCTTTGATAAATTAAAAATGGTTTATGAAACCAAATATTCCATCATCTAAATATTTATTATTTTTGGGTAATAGTAAAGAAAATAAAAATAATTTAAATTACATTTAAGATAAATGTAAATGTATTATAAAACGAATAACTAATTCTTTACACAAAGTTTAAAGTGTTACCATGGGTACTTTAGATAGGCATAAAAAATTTTTGGGCCTTATTAGGGGGGGTATACATTTTCCCTTTTTTTTATGGAAAAATTTGGGGGCCCAAAAATTATTTTTATAAAATTAATTTGATTAAGGGGAAAAAATTTCGGGGCCCCAAACGTTAGTTAGTTAGTTTACTGCCCTTTTTAGTGTTTTTTTCACGTCTAAATAAATTGGGGCCAAAAAAAAATTTTTAAATTTAAACCCAAAAATTTAAACCCTTAACGACCAGAACTGTTAATTTTTTTAAATTTTTTAAATTACCCCACGTAAAAGTTATTAACAACATTTTATTAGTTTTCAATATTGTATTTATTACGGGCCCCAATTATAATAATTCCATCCTGTTTGGGTCAAACCAGGTAATTATATATGAACTGGAAATTTTATTCAAGCTAACCCTTATTTTGGGGTCGCGATTTGGTTATCTTTTTCCCACCTGGGCGCGATTAAGAGTTCGTTGTTCGTACTTCATATTTAGCCAAAAAATCAGGTTCCACCTACAGAGCAAGGCGTACTGAGAAAACAAAGGCATGAAATTACCCCCTTACCACTTATTTTTATTTATTAAACTAGAAAAAGAAAGTAGTCGCAACAAAAACATCTTTGTAAAATAAGGGCCAAGTTCCTATCCAAAAATCTCGGCCTCTTAAAGTACTGAGATCTAAAATTAGTTCAAGTTCTGTCTTTTTGTACTTGGCAGGTTTTTTTCTGATCTGTCTGTATTAATAAAAAACGATTAATAATAGAGACAAATCACCAAGAAATTTGGTAGGTCAAAAAAATTTGAAACAAAATTGTAGACAGAACTTGGTCTAATGTTAGATCTCAGCATTTTAAAAGGCCCCTAGATTTTTGGATAGAAACTTGGCCCTTATTTTTACTTAAATGCTTTTTATGAAATGAAACGATATTGTTTTATATGGCTATATTTTATATACAAGGTGTCCCAACTCTATTTAAACACTAAATATCACTGCCCCTGCACAGGGTGCCCAATTTTCGACACTTTTGTGGAATTTTTCCGTTATTCACAAAGATAAAAGGATGGGGTTTTAGCGACACTGTGCTACTTTTTCACCAAACGAAAGATTCCGGTGTCAAATTTGTCAGTTTTTGCACTACAGGGTGTAATTGAAATTCCTGCATTTTTAGGCATAGCTTGTATCTCCGTTGTGCGTTAACTCATCAAAAAAGTAAAAACTGCTCTTAACAGAGTTTTTTACGCAGAGTCAAGGGGCGTACTCAGTTTTTTCTAGAAAGTTTATTTTAGGAGATATTAACTAAACTTGTGTTTTTTTAAATGAAACACCCTGTATATTTGGATGTAATTTGTCTTACCTTTGGCTTTTCAAAAATGTATAATAGTATGTATTTATTTTTAAAACTAACTGAAATAACAACTATTTTCATAAATTTGACATGTTTTCTATAGTAGGCCATGCCTAGATCTCTGAAAACAAGAGAACATTTCAAGGCAATGACAAGAGCCTATGTCATTAAATCTTAATGTTTTTTTCTTTCGAGTGCTTAGTTTGGTAGTTAAGATTTTTATTTAAAAAATGGCTAAAAGAAGATCTTATCAGAACTTTAAAAAGTATGATATGCTAGTTTGCTACATATAGTGTATTAGTGACTAATTAATTACTTCTTTACGTTTATTATAGATATCCGGAAAGACAGCAACATTTCCTTGATAGATTTGCTATTATTAAAAATAATTTAATTAATTATGGAGGATTTACTAAGCCAAGGCCCAAATCATATAATAAAGAAAATAGAGAAAATGACGAGATAAATGTTTTGGCTTGTGTAAAAGCAACTCCTTTAACATCGTGTAGGGTTATTGAGGCAGAAACTGGCGTTATTAAGAGTAGAGCTTAAACCATTTTAAAAAAATATAAATATAAACCGTATAAAACACACATTGTTCAACATTTACACCCTGGAGACGCTGAACGTCGTTTAGAATTTTGTAACTGGTATTTGGAGCAAACTAGATTTATTGACATAGGCTCTTGTCATTACCTTGAAATGTTCTTTTGTTTTCAGAGATCTATGCATAGCCTACTCTAGAAAACATGCCAAATTCATGAAAATAGTTGTTATTTCAGTTAGTTTTAAAAATAAATACATACTATCATATATTTTTAAAAAGCTAAAGATAAGACAAATTAAATGATATCCAAATATACAGGGTGTTCCATTTAATAAAACACAAGTTTAGTTAATATCTCCTAAAATAAACTTTCTAGAAAAAAACTGAGTACGCCCCTGGACTCTACAAAAAAAACTCTATTAAGAGCATTTTTTACCTTTTTGATAAGTTAAAGCCCAACGGAGATACAAGCTATGCCTAAAAATGCAGGAATTTCAATTTCACCCTGTAGTAGTGATGAGCAAAGCAAGACCAAGACCAAGACCGGGCTAGTCTTGGTCTTGGTCTTGGTCTTGCAAGCCTGGTCTTGGTCTTGGTCTTGCAAGCCAAAAGAAGGTCTTGTTCTTGGTCTTGGTCTTGCACCACCCGGTCTTGGTCTTGGTCTTGGTCTTGCTGCAAGAGTCTTGCTGGTCTTGCTTTTTTTGGTAGTAATTATTTAAACTAAGCAATCTTGAATAAAATATATTTTTTTAGTACTTAAAAATAAATTAAAGGCAAAGACTATAATTTTTGCTTATTTATCTATATTTAAAATTTGAAAATTTACCAATTTTAACCTTACACGTACATTTGAATTATTTGATTAAAATGCAATTTTAAATGTAGGGGTTTATTTATTTATTGTGTACCGATTTTAGTTGAATTGAGACACACAACCTGCTTTTATACATTTAGTGACATATAGAAACATTTTAGTAAAAAGAATGATTTAAATTTTCGTTGAAGAACCATATTAAATTAAAGCAAATACAAAACGGTGTAGTGTGTAAGCAGACAAAAAAGACTTAATAGCTAACTAGATGTGACGTGAAATTTCCGTTAGAAAGATTCTGATATGAAACACAGGTTTCTGATTAAAAAAAAGGTTATTCAAGGAACTTTTTAGTTTTTATGAACTTTTTATTTTCAAATTAGTCAAACATTTGCCGTACAAAGTTTGTAATACGTTAACCTTTAACCTAAAATAAAAAATTAATGGCAAAAAATCAATTTAAATAAAAAATCGCCACTCTGTATATTAGGCTAAATTGTTGAACTGTCATATAGGAACAATGTCGACGTAAATGGTTTTTAAATATCATTTTCTGTTTTAACAAAAATGACGTCATCATTCTTTTGACATTGTTTTGACTTTTCCACCTAAACCGGAAATAATATTTAAAATTCATTAATCTAAAAAGAACTTCTATATGACATGACATTTTTTTTATTAATCCATCACTTTCACATTTATATCTTAGTTTTAAGAAGTAATCTTATGATGCCGCTTCTTACAGTGTGGAACAAAAATAATGTATTTCTGGATTTTGGAAATTTTTGATTTACCCTGTAAGTGGCATTACTAGATAGCTAATTTAACATTAGGAATATGAAAGTAATTTTCGGCTTCTATAACTTGTGTACCCCTAGTTTTTGTCTTTCGTGAACGGTATCGGAGATATCGAGCTTTGTCGGACCATTGAGTCACCATCTCAATATTTTTGAAACATGTTATTGAATTTACTTATTATCCTTGTTAGAGAACTGTATAAGAGAAAAAAGTAAACGATTTGATTATTATTTTATTAAAAAAAAAACTGTTACTTATTAAATAATCGCCTTTTTAGCAGTTCTCGACAATTTTTTTGTCATGTCTGTATGAAATACCTCTATATATTGAGTATAAAAAATGAAATTTATAATATTTAAAAAAAATCGCATAAGTGCAAGAGTCTTGCAGGTCGGTCTTGGTCTTGCGTAGTCTTGCACTCCTCGGTCTTGGTCTTGGTCTTGGTCTTGCATACCCTGGTCTTGGTCTTGGTCTTGCAAGCGAAAAGGCAGTCTTGGTCTTGGTCTTTGTCTTGGTCTTGCTGCAAGACCAAGACCAAGACCGCAAGACCAAGACCGGTCTCGCTCATCACTACCCTGTAGTGCAAAAACTAAGACAGACATGACAAATTTGACACCGGAATCTTTCGTTTGTGAAAAAGTAGCATAGTGTCGCAAAAACCCCATCCTTCTATGTTTGTTAATAACGGAAATATCCCACAAAAGTGTCGAAAATTGGACACCCTGTACATGATACAAAAAAAAAAAAAAAATAGTAAATGTGTTTTTGGTAACACCAATTTTATTAACAGTATTTATGTGAAATTGAAAAGAGGATCAAAATTTGTCCAAATATACAGGGCGTTACATTAAAAAAAAGTTCTTAACAATGAACACTCGGTTTTCGGAACAACCTGTATATTTACCAATACTGTTAATAAAATAAGCGTTACCAAACACACATATTTTTGTATCATGGACAAGAGCAGAGACGTTTAATGTATGAGTAGAGTTGGAACACCCTGTATAAATTTATTAACTAAAATTTAAAAACTTTTAAACTGCGATACTTACACCGTTTAAAATATATTTTATTTTTAGGTCTTAACATAACAGCAATAGCAGTGGCAATCTATGAATGGCTCTCTCCATTTGGCCTAAATCCCTGGGGCCGGCAACGATCAAAAAACTTTAGCATGAGTTCGGCCTTGTGGGTAATGTGGGGCTTACTTTGTGGCCACTTAGTGGCCTTTAAGGCGCCTAAAAGTTGGCCTAACAAGTTTTTGATTAACGTTTGGGGAGGATTCTCTGTGATTTTTGTAGCCAGTTATACTGCCAACATTGCAGCCTTGATTGCCGGGCTGTTTTTTCAGAATACTGTTAGTAACTATCACGACCGAAGTGTAAGTATTTTTATTAACATATTTCTTTTAATGTAAGTCTGCGTAAAGAAATATTTGTTATAAATTAATAATTAATATAATTAATTAATTAATTATTAATAATTAATTAATAAATAAAATTTTATTCTTTCTTCTCTTAATACTAAAAAATCGTCTGGGCTGGATGGCATACCAGCAATCGTCTTAAAAAAATGTGCTCCCGAGCTTGCACCCATCTTAACTCGCCTCTTTCGAATCTCTTACGACACGGGCATTTTCCCGGAGAGTTGGAAAGCTGCACGTGTGCAACCTGTCCCCAAAAAGGATCCAAAAGTCTCCCTTCTAACTATAGACCTATATCTCTTCTTTCAGTTGTTTGCAAAGTAATGGAAAAATCATTAATTCCCAAATCTTAAAGTATCTGGAAAAACATAAGATCTTACATGATAGACAATATGGATTCCGTCACAGTAGATCCACAGCTGATCGTCTTTCCTTTGTCTCACACAACTGGAACAAGTCCCTTGAGTTTCTTGGTGAATCCCAGATCGTTGCTCTTGACATATCCAAAGCTTTCGATCAGGTCTGGCATGATGGGCTTCTTAACAAATTTTCCCTTCTTACGGTCTTCCACCTGCTTTCTTTCTATTTTAATCGACGTATATTAGTTAGTGTAGATGGTCATTCCTCCAGCTTCTACCAAATTAATGCTGGGGTGCCCCAGGGCTCAGTGCTGGCACCCACGCTGTTTCTTCTACACATTAACTATCTTCTCTCTTCCACAATCAATCCCATTCATAGCTTTGCTGACGATAGTACCCTCCACTCTAGTATTCAATTTCTTAAGCCACCGTGTAATTCTGATTTTGAAAACAAGCGCAGGTCAATGCAGATATCTCTTTCACAAGACCCCAAACTTATCTTGGATTGGGGCGCTAAAAATCGTGTTCAGCTTAATGCCTCAAAAACACAGTCATGTTCGCTGTCGCGAAAAAAGTCTGCGAATGCTCATCCCACATATGAGCGGCCAAGTTCTGCAGAACAAAAGTCGTTTAATCTAGTCGGCGTTACTTTGGGGAATAACCTCAACTGGCACAAATTTCCTCTTTTCGAAAGCCAGAAAATATTTCTCTTCTTCCAATCTGTACACCCTGTATGTATCCCAAATCAGACCCTCTTTAGAATATTGTTCTCATGTCTGGGGAATGGCGTCCCCTACAACACTTAGCATTCTGGACTCCATTAAAGAAGGGTTGTTCGTCTTATTAATGATCCAACGCTCACAGAAAAGGCCAAATATCCTTCTTCTTGCCCATCGTCGAGCTGTAGGGGATCTGTCGCTCTTCTATAGGTATTTTCACGCTTCTGCTCAGAGGAATTGGCCAGTATTATTCCGTCTCTGGCAGCTCCCAACAGAGCAACACGTAGTGCAACTTTTATGCATCCTTTTACAGTTCAGCTAGAGAGGCCCCGAACTTCCCGCTTTCTTCGTTCCTTTATTCCTAGAGTGTCAAGACTATGGAACCTGCTGCCCGCAGAAGTTTTTCCTTCTCCTCCCAATCTCCAAAAATTTAAGTCCCGTGTAAACAAACTCCCTCTCACCACACTGAAGACACCCACGGTACGTTAGTACTTAGGCATCAGCCTTCGTGGACTGTCCCAAGATAAAAAAAAAAGCCTTAAGAAAAGCTAAGCCCACCCAAACTCAGTGGCTGCTTTAGGATTCTCAAAATATTTTATCTAAAAAGTGAGACATTAGACCCACATCAAATGCTATTGGCCTCAAGGGGACACTTTGGTAAAGATAATTTAACTTTTGGAATTTTTAAGTGCCTTTTTCTTTAGAAAAATAGCATTTCTAAAAGCAAATCCCTTACTTGTATTTTTTTTTTTTTAAATTTGATCAAATCTTATGGTCAAATCTCAAATTTCGCAAACACATCTGTATTTTTCTTAAAATTAGAGGCATCTGAAATATTTGCATATAAAAATTGTTAAGTAAAAAAATCTCAACTGGCTATGGTTTTTATAAAAATGAAAATAATTTTACAAAATTTGGGATTCGACAATAAAATAAAAACTATTTTTTTTTTTTGAAAGAGGGCACCCAAAAAATCGACTTTTTTTGCAAATTTCAAAATAAAAATTTTCTTTACCAAAGAGTTCCCCTTGAGAACAATAGCATCTCGTGTACATTTGGTGTAGGTCCTATGTCTCACATTTTATGTAAAAGATTTTTGAAATCTATTCTGAAAAAATTGAATTTATCTGTTTAACTAACGTACACATAGCTAAATGTTTTGATATAAATATATAAGGTTGGATACCTACTTGCTTACTGTTTGTCCTAAACGGTGTTTTTTAAAATCACTGACCCTTTTTTACAGGTTTAGAAATTTATGATGTCCTAAGGTGAGCCGCCACACCTTCCTTGCTTTCATTTTTTTTTTAATCTTTACGGTATTTTATACTGTAGACAAGGTTTTTAGGTTAGGTTAAGGTTTAAAGTAAATGGACCTTTGACCGCGACCGCTCATTCTATGGTGGCTCACACTTTTTTATATTTCTCCTAATAGGATCAGGCTTCTAATGATTCCGATATCAAATTGGAGAGAGCTCTTTCATCTCTCTTTACTCGTGCCGCTACCGGACACAAGCAAAATATGTGTTTTGGTGTCTCTGTCTCCTGGAAAGTATGACAAGCAGTGAGTAGCTACCAGGTTCTTGTTACAGGAACCAGATGTGCCTTCTGAGGCCGTATCTCCGGCCTTTCCCTATGAAAACGGTTCTATCCGCTTTCTATTTAAAGCCAGGGAACCCTTTTTGCTACAAAAGCGGTTCTGTCCGCCTTCTGTTTGGATTCAGGGATCCCTTTCTAAGCACCTGCTTGTTCGGGATGGATTAGCCCTTCCCAGTGAAACAAGCGCCTGTGACTTCAGAGGCACCTTTCGAAACGGATTTACTCGATTCGATCGGCGCACCCTTGTCTGCTTGGAACCTTTGTCACTTTTTTCCTATGAAAGCGGTTCTGTTTGCTTTCTGTTTGAAGCTAGGGAAGTAATAGTCCACCACGGCGGGGCCCCGCATTACCGGAGTAAGGACAGATACTCTGAGAGGTCGCCCTGTATTTCAGAGGCATTGTTGGAGACACCTGTTTAAGGCACAGGATGTCATTCACTCATCATCATGGTATGCTAATACCTTGAGTTAAGCCTTGTGTTCGTCTTAGCTTCAGATCACGTCCCATGCGTTAGCGGCTAAAGTTATCGATGACCGGCAACTCCAGCGCATGTTACAAAAGATCCTACTGGGCCCAACCACGACATCGACGTGCGAACACAGCGGTGGGGTACTACTGTAGACTATATGTATAGTCTTTAAATCTTATTTTAAAATATGTTTAAAGTTCCATATTTTTTTTATTTTCTTACTTCATTACTTCTTTTCTAAATCAATTGTGATAACGCGAGAAATTTCCTAAAAAAGATTTTTTTGATTAATTACTATCAAAAAGAACTTCATTTTAATTTTCTTATTTAAACACATTAATTATAAAGCAAGAAACATCTATATCTTATTTGGCAGTGATGGATCAAAGTGTTCCAAGTGTTCGCTGCTTCGTTTGTCGCATATTAAGACAAATGAACTAAATTGACGAATTGATACCCATACTAATGACTTTTTAACTGTAATTGATAAATTATGTTTTTTTTTATTTTATTTCTATATCATTAGGTTAAGCGTAAAAGGTTAATTGTAATTTTTTTAAGTTAAATAAGGGGTATTTCTCTGTAAGCTGAGCAACTCACTGTCCCGGGCCGATATAATATAAAAAATATAGTTTATTTTATAATTTGTACTTAACTTAAAAAGATAATCACCCAATTTACCACGGCCGATCGTACAATATTTAATGAAATAAAGTTTATTACATCAAAAACGTTTTTATAATGCTCAAAGAACAGTTTGCTGCATGTCCCCAAAAACAGTCCCCTGGTAAAAAAGGTGTTTTTCTCACAAATGTTTTTTTAAAAACATTCATACTTAAAATATTTGAAATCTAATAAACGTTTTACTGACAATATCAAAAGAATTTATTTTTTAATTAAATAATGCATCTAAAAATACTAATGTTTATTTTGTCCCCAATTTTTACGCACAGTCCCCTGGCTCTTATTTAAAACTATCTTAATAACATTTAATATAATTAATCTTTATTTTTACGTTGTACTTTGTATGCTTTTTAAGTTTGCCAAAAATAATAATTAAACAAAACTATTATCCTATGAAAAAACTAACTGGGCGACTGTTTGTCGGAACAAAAATATGCTTAAAGTTGTCCAGTTTACAGGGAAATGCCCTAAAATAACCCTTTCAATCAAAAAGGCAAAAAGAAATAATAAAAATAAAATAAAATTATAAAAAAATATTAATTATGTATATTATGTTTTTGAAATATTTTTGTCTCAATTTGTTTAAAAAAAAATGTTTAATCAGAAAAAACAAACAACCCTTTTATTCTTTTAAATCTAATAATTTATATGTTTTATTTGACTTGTAAACGAAATTGTAATGTTATTGACGTTGATGAATAAAAGTAATTTGTTCGACGCTCCTTTTATCGCAAATTGAGATAAATCATGACCACTGAATTGACCAATACCGCTGTCAATAATGTTTTGCTTGTAAAGACAAAATAGCGGTATTTTTAGTGACAATTGTAATTGGGTCAACGGGTTGATTTCCAACAAAAATAATATAATTGAAATTTGATTCGATTAATATATTTTTAGCCTATTGCCGAAAAGTAAACAGTAAATTAAATTAAATTTTTAATATGTTGGGAATATACAATTTTTACCAGTAATTATTTTACACCTCGTTATAATAGTCCGGGAGGCCACCGCAAAAAACCAAGCCTATAAGAGAACAGCATGAAATATTTTTTTATATTACTATGAACTATAGTCAATTAAAAGCCGCACTGCTGCCTCAGCTCAGCGGGTTTAAATTGCATTTTTTTTACTTTAAAAAAAATTGTAAAAAATCGGTTTTTAATATAACTTGAAAACTAAAGACTTTAGAAAAAAATGGTATATAGTCAAAATTAATTGTCTAGTAAAACTACGTATATATATATATATATATATATATATATATATATATATATATATATATATATATATTATATATATTATTTTATTATATATATATATATATATATATATATATATATATATATATATATATATATATATATATATATATATATATATATATATATATATATCAGTATGTCCACGGAAAAGGTGTTAAAAGAAAAAACTTTTTTATTTTTGATTTTATCGAAAAAAGCTACTCTTGATAAAAAAATTTGCTCCATCTAAGAATAAGATTGGATAGAAACATTTAACATATTTT
>JAHBCN010023314.1:0-12735 GCA_019359885.1 Listronotus oregonensis | reverse complement strand
AATCTTGTTTGGCATTATTATGATCAAATGGAAAAGGCGGGATAGTTCTTGAAACCCTCTGTACCGGCAACGTTGATTAAACACAGTGAATAACATCACTCCGGAAATAATAACTTTTTCAATGTTTATGGCATCGCACCATAAACAACATTTTTATAAATTAATTTTTCTTTATTTTTAAAAAATATTTTTAAAGCCAGAAAACTATTTTTGTTTATTATCTGAAGTGACAGACAGATATGTCATTCACTTTAGATGCTCAATTCGATTGCTGTTAATCGAGTCAGTTGACAAAACGTGTTATTAAATAATACAATCTAATAGAAAGAGATAAAATGTTATCGAAGTACCGTACAATACCTGATTCAATATAATTTTTTATCAAACGAATACAGCAGCTGTCCAAATCAATCTTTTTGCTGGTGCATTCGGATCTTGGAACTAGCATATCAATAAATGTTTATATTGAAATCGATGTTGCCTATATTAACAAAAAAAAAAAAAAACAATATTTTTCAATACTTTATTACATTTTCAAGATAATTTTCTGATTTTGATTTTTGAGATCTGGCAAATTATTTACGGTTTTCCAAAACAAAAACAAACATATCACTATACCAAACAGCCTGCCTAAAAACTGGCATTGCGTTAATTCTAGTCCTTGAATTCGTTGGTGGCATCCGATATTCGGATAGACGGAGAGCTGGAGCCGAAAAATCATCGTCATCAGTAATATGGAGTTTCTCCCGTAAGACATGTTCATTTAGTATTGTTTAATATGTTCCCGCGCAGGCTGGGCTATTGGATACAGGGGGTAGCAACAAGGGTTGAAAGTGCAACATTTTTGGGGAAAAAATCGTCATCGAAAATATGCATTAAATTTTTCCAGGTGAATGTCTTCCTTGCTGAAACCTAAGCAGTGGACAGTGGGTGGGGACAAGTAAGAGGGTAAAAATTTAAGAAAATCCATGATACTGTCACATTTTTAACCATTTAGTTGAACCCCTAAGGTGTCTAAATCCAAAGGGTTGACAGTTAGTGGAAGAGGCAGTGAGGCCAATTATCAAAAAAAAAAATTTTTATGTATTATCAGAAACAACATTTATGTTAATAAAATTTGATCATTTATAGTATACGAGGCATTTTTTAGTGAACTACATTTTATTTCCACCGTGGCGTTCGTAAGAAATTGACCGTATTTTGGCAAATATTGATGTCACTGATTTCTCTTAGAATAAAAAATATTTTTGAAATCCAACTTTATAAACAAAGTTGATCATGATTTTTTCAATCCGGTGCACGGTTTTCGCTTAAAAAAATAAAAACTATTTCTCTGCATGATCATAACAATATCGGGAAACGATATCACCATGCAGAAAAATATCTAGATTAAATTTTTCTAGGTGAAAACCGTACGTCGGAATAAAAAAATTATGAGCAGATTTGATCCATTTTTTTAGTCCAAAGCACGGTTTTGACCTAGAAAAATTAAATCTAGATATTTTTCTGCATGGTGATATTGTTATGATCATGCAGAGAAATAGTATTTATTTTTTTAAGCGAAAACCGTGAGTCGGATTGAAAAAAATCCAGTGATCAACTTTGCTTATAAATGATTGTGGATTTCAAAAATATATTTTAATTTAAGAAAAATCGGTGACGTACCATCAAGATTTGCCAAAATAGGCAGGTCAAAATCCTTACGAACGTCACTGGTGGAAATAAAAAAAATTAGTACACTAAAAAATACCTCTTGGTACATAGTAAATGTATGCCAAATTTTATTAAAATATCTAAAGTGGTATTACTGATAATAATAATAAAATATTTATTTTTGTGATAATTTGACCCCGTTTTACTGCCCTCGGTATCCACCTAACTGTTAGCCCTTTTGGATTTAGACACCTTAGGGGTTCAACTTTAAGTAATCAAAATGGCTAAGCTATTATCGATGACGATTTTTTGCCTAAATTTTTACCCTCTTTACCCTTATCCGCTACCTCTTTTGTATCCACCTAGCTGTCAGCCCCTTGGGATTTCAGCTAAGGGGGTTAAGGCCTTCACCTGGGAAAATTTTGTAGCATATTTTCGATGACGATTTTTTCCCCAAAAATTTTGCACTTTTAACCCTTGTATCCAATAGGTTGTCAGCCCGCGCCGGAACATAATTAACAATACTAAATGAACATGTTTTATAGGAGAAACTCCATATTACTGATGACGATGATTTTTCCGGCTCCGGCTCTTAGACCAGGTTGTCACCTAGCATCTTGAAAATAGGAATGTTTCTTGTATGTCATGACGTATACAACCCAAAAAACAAATAATCTAGGGGATGTCAATTTTACCTTAAACATGTTATAAATATACATCTTATTAAGATGAAAATTAATAGAAATAAAAAACATATTCTGATAACGCTGAAAATGGCATCCAATATTTATTTTATTAAGGTATTTATTTTATCAAGTTTAAATGAAAGATCTGTTTGTTATTCAGAAATAGTGTACACTATTTTACACTTTTTGTAAGTAAAGCGCCCTTATCGAAAAAAGGTGTAATTCAGGACTAGGTGTGCACAAAAAGTGAAAAAAACTGTACACTCTTTCTAAAAAACATTAAAACTTGTTCGGTGAGTTTTTAGTCTGGATAAAGAGCCAAACAACAATAGTTTCCAAAATCTAAAAAGGATTTAATAATACCATTTAATAAAGTTAAGTCAATGCTCTATTAACACCCGAACAAATTACATTCTGTCTAGTCTGTTTCAGAGTTTAATAATCTAAAGGGGGTTGCCCCGAGCAAATAACAGAATACTTATGGGAAACACAACTTTTTTGTCTATTGCACACTAAGGACTAATTAAAACTACACGACTAAACACTACCAAAAACAATATAGTAAAAACAGTCAAAACCAATAAAATATCAACTCTGTACACAAATATTTTCAACTGTAAAAATAACCCCATATAAAAACTTCGACTTGTGGCACGACTCTGTCCACAGCTGAGAATGCTAGTAACTCGACGATGTCATAACCCCTTTAGATTAATAGACTCTGGTCTGTTTGTTAGTCAGAAATAGTGTACACTATTTTAAACTTTTTTCATGTAGGCGCTCTTATGGCACGTGTATTTTACGACTACGTGGGTAGAAAAAGTGTAAAATAGTGTACACTATTTCTGAATAACAAACATACCTCATAAATATTTACTATAAGTGCCTTTTTTGTCCAAAACAGTTATTTGTGTCTATGCCACTTTATGTAAGCATAAATGTATATTATTATAAATTTAGGTTTTCTTAATGTAAAAATATATCCATTTTTTTATCTGGCTATTTATTTTTCTTTCAACTTTAAAACTGCTTCTCCTGGAAGCAAAGACAAAAAAATTATGTTATTTCTAAACTAAGACAAAAATACAGAATCACCTTTTTAGCAAATGTAAAACAGTGATTGGCATATAGTCCAGTAAATGAAGGGACAAAGCTGTAAATAAATCTGTACAGTTTTCTCTTGTGGCGCAATTCTTAGCCCTTCGGGGATGCTTTCCAGAAAAAAAAGTTTATCAACATTAACAGGTGGGAAATGGTCCCTCAAGGCCCGAAAAATGGGTTTCCTGCTAATACCTGCCAAAATATGCGAATTGGAGAATTTTGTTTTAACAAAAATGAAGATCGCCTTGTAATCTACAAATGGTCCTTATATTTTCGAGATAGTTTTCGAGATAACGGGACCCAACAGTTCAGCTGCCGCTCTATCGCTAGAATGCCGCTATCTTCCTGGATTCACTTATAAGCGGGCGGACGAATTGTTCCATTACTCGGGCAATAATGCACATTTTTTAATCATTCAAAGTTCATCGGAATGGGAACCTATCATTGCATATCAGTTTGGGTCCATTCTGATTTTTCTAAAATATTAAAAAAAGCGGTCAAAGTTTTTTTTTTCACAATATTTTGAGAGTATCTCATTAATTTATTGAAAATGGTTTGTTATTACCATTATTTTTTTTTATAATTGTTACGGTTAGTTTTTATTCCTAGGTTTGTTTTTAATAATTTAGTTTGTTTACCTTAATGCAGGTCGGTTTTCATTTTTTTTTGCAGTTTATTTTTGGCAAAAGGCTCCAAATTTGATTGTAATTGCTGGGTTACTTCTGTTTTTCTATCGTATTTGGTATCCTACCTTATGCTTTACGTTGCTTTTACCCCTCGTAGTATTATGTACTAAAAAATTAACATTGTTATTTGGGCAGCGTGGGTAGGCAACTCAAAATGTGAACGATGTTGCCAATTCAGAGGCGAGAAAATTCCTAGAATTAGCAGCGATGCGCGAGCGTCCACTGTTACTCTTTGAGAAGGACGAAGGGCCGTCGGCCATGTTTTACCATTTGCCACCTTCACGTCATTCTTCAAGGCGAGAACTAGGAAAATTTGCAGCTTCTGGTATTCAAGCCATCTTTATAGGATTTGTGCTGCAAATTTCCCAAAAATCTTTCCCGATTTAAGTTACCTTTGGTTTTGTGTGGATTTTGTTGGTTTGCGTTGCCTTTTTGGCTGTTTCGGGAAAGAAATCTGCATTGCAGGACTTGCAGTTCGACGCCGCAGGGATCACGTGTTAGTGGAAAATACCCCTTAACATCTTGGGTAAGTTCTTCTAGACTTATTCTAACTGAGTATTTTCCGTATAAAACGGTACATTAATAGATTTATTTGGGTTTTCTTAAGACGCGCTGGTGGTTCAGGGGATTTTCATTATTTTTTTCTATATATTACGTCATGCGTTGGGCAAGTCGAATTTCAGTAGGAATTAATTATTAATTACCCTAATTACACCAATTTAAGAGGTTTGTTGTGGCCAATTTATTGCGAAAATCACAGTTTTATTGAATTATTCTTTTTTGTTGTTTTTTTTTGACAGTTACGTTAATTGGCTACGCTAATTAGCGTTAAAGTTTTAATAAATCGCCGTTAGATGGCGCTGGTGTATAGATCATTTGTTTCTTTTAGTATTAATTAATTTTCTGGGGTTAAATTACCTTCTTTTGGTAATAAATTTTAATTACTAAGTTTTCTTGTCATAATTTTTCTTTTTGAGACTTTTATTCAGGGTATAAGTATCTGGGTGACTGTTCGAGAACTATTTATTATTTAAATTGTCAATTTAGTAGGCCGGAGAGGCTTTTGTTATACTTAACAAAAATTAGTTATTTATTTTTTTTACCTTATTTAATTATCATTTATCAATGATATTTAAGTTATTTTTATTTTGTTGGTATCTTCTAATTCTACAACATAGAGTGTTTTTTTAAGACAAAAAAAAGCAAACAAGTAAATATATCGTGATTGAACTATTTAAATTATCAGTCTACTTATTATTTGTTGTGCCAAGTAAAAAATAAAGATCAATAAATATGTTTTGGGCTTTTACCTACGATTAAATACAATCGTATGGATATATTACCTTTTATTTTACACTAGTTAAGTGATTGTTAATTAACTTTTGGTAGCTAGGGAATATGTTCTTTTTTTTTTGTGCCAATGGAATAGTGCATAATTTTTTTGTAAACTAGTTTACTAAAACAATTTTATTTTTTTTTTGTTATCCTGATTTAATGGGATTGTTTATTGTTTTATAATTAATTAACGTTGCTTACTTAATAAGTAATTTTTTTTTTGTTTACTGAAAGGTCTCGAACCAAGCACCAGATTTTAAAGTTTCCGTTTATTAACCTTTTTTTAATGAAACACATACAGTATGGGATTTAAGGGAATTTTCTTGGGATTTTTAAAGTCGCTTAATTATCTTACGTTTTATTGGGTTTTAATTAGTATTGAATTTTGTAGGGTTCTTCGGACGGGCCATTATTCTGCTGGGCCATTAATTAATTTTGAAACGGTTTTCGTTTTGGTTTGGAGGGGCCATCAATTTGGTAGAAGTTTTCTTGGGACGGGTCAGAGATAGTGACCAACTCTTAATGTGTTGTTTGTAGTTTTGGACACCATCCCTCTTCACGCTGTAGTGGCTGGCACACCTGACATCACTTGGATTCAACAAAACAGGCAACATTAAAATTAATTTACTAACATTTTTTTTTAACACTTTTCAAGAAACAATTTAGGACTCTAGCTTTTAAATTTTTACCATATTGTTATAAATTATTTGCGGCCCTTTCTTTTATTTTTATTGTAATATTTTTTTTTTGGTAAATCTTAATTTTCTTATGGGTTTTCAAATGGTGCACCTGGTCATTAAATTATTGTTAATTTAATAAGCGGTATTTATATATATTTTTATATTTTAGATATTTTTTGAAATTGTAGACTTATAGTTTTAATATTTATTCTTTTCATCAGAATAGAAAATTTAAGTTATTGGGCGCATTCACCATTTCATTTTTATTATATATATATATATATATATATATATATATATATATATATATATATATATATATATATATATATATATATATATATATATATATAAATATATATATATATATATATATATATATATATATATATATATATATATATAATATAATATAATAATAGTAAACTTTTAAATTTAAATTTAAATTTTGTAATTTCATAACCGCATTCACTATTTTATTTTGATTAATTTTTTTTTTGGTGTAAACTTTATATTACAAATTTATAATAAATTATATTAACTAGTTGTTTTAAATATAGTGTTTTATTTGGCTCGCCTAGTGTCTCCTTTTTCTAATGTTAATATAGTTTAGTAAAGTTTTTCTTGTCTTTGAGTGGTAGTAAAGTTGAACGAGAGTTCCCAATTAAATCTTGGAAGGTCTCTGCTAGGCCTGGCACCAAAAGCAGTGGCGCCCAGTTTAACCGCCCCCCCCTACTCTCCGGCACCTCAGCTTTACCGTACTTTTGCTACTTAATTGTTATTAATTTTATTTAAAGAAAAATAAAAAAAAAAATTAAAGGCTGCCAACGGCCAAATAAAAGTTGGAAAAGTGTTTTTAGGCCAAAACACTTGGGCTAAAGCAACTGCGTGACATAATGAAACCTTAGCAAGTGTTGAATGATCCCAGAAAATTGCCATGACCATCTTTCTTGCGTTTTGATAAAAAATTGTTTTGCCCAACTGCATTTTTTGCCGTTTCCGGAGTTCTAGAAAATCTGTAGAATAAACGCGTATCAAAAACTCATTATCCATTGAAATATTTTTTAATGTACATGATTTGTAAGCTTAGAGTATCTAGTTTTTAAATTTACCTTTTTCTTTTTAATAAAGTCCAACAGACGGACAACAATGTATTTCCAAACCTGTGGACCAGAAATTCCGTAAGAAACTAACCACATCTATCCAGTGTGGAATGTTATGGATTTTTCGACCGCCATTTTTGCGAAAAATATTGGTGTTGCAAAAAAAAATGGTAAGGGCCATTTTTGTAGCTTTCGAGGTAATCTTCATTTTTCGTCTTCAGTTACTGGACTAATAGGTTAGTTTTGCATTTTCATTTTTGGGATAGGAGTAGATGTGTCCACTTTTCAGTTTTTTTAAATTTTGACTTAAATTCTATGCACTTTATCCATATACGTGGAGGAAAAAGTTGTTTAAAATTAAATTTCCTATCAACATGTTGCATATTTAAGCCAAAAAAAATTTTTCTTTTTTAATTTTTAGAATTTCTACCTATGATTTTTTTTTGCCTACATTTAGGTGTAGGCATTTCTTCATAGAAAGAGAAGCTGCTATCATGTTTTTTAAAAGGGTTTTCGGTATGTCTCTAGGATTTTAAGAATAATATTTTAAAAGGTGGAGTTACATTAAATCCCTAGCTTATAAAACTCAGCCAGATTCTGTAAAAGAATTGTGTTACAGGATAACACGATACACTTGTGTATTGTGACAGGATAACTGGAGCATGCCGAAACATTTCAGGACACATTTTCCAAACCGTTAGGGATGAATTTAAAATTCTCCTTTACTCTTTTTTCAGTCATTTTAAACACTTATTGAAATAATAAAGAGGTTTGTCAAGGTGATTTGAAAGAAATGTTATTTATATTCTCTCCGGTTTTTTAGAAACCGGTTTTTTTATATTTCTCTTGGTTTAGGAAATATAGACATTGTAAGTTTTAAAAGAAGCACCCTATATATTTAAGCGTAGTCCAGAGATATGAAATTAGGTGGATTCTTATTCTCGAACACCAAGCACGATACAAAAAAAAATCAAGACTCAAAAAAGCGTAATTTGTTTTTGCCGAATTCAAACAATAAAAATAAAAATTGCACAAAAGTCAGTGGCGCACATTTTTGGTTTTCAGAAACTATTTATTCAGGTGATATCAAAAAAGGCATAGGTCTTAATAAATTAAATCAAGTTTGGCCTAAATTAATCCTTAATGCTAAATTACAACAACATTGGATAAAGGATATTTATTTTAAAATATTTACGATTAATAATTATTTTTTAAAGCCGCGTTTACACTATGCAACTTGTTTAATAAACTTGTGTTTTACAACCGAGTTGCACAACAAATTCAAAAATGCAATATAAAAAAATGTAAAATGTTTTACAACAAGCGTATTGTACAACCAAAAATCGTGTTTTTGAACCAGTTGCAGCCTTCCCGGTCCGAGTCGGTAAACATCAAAGGAAGTCGACGTCTCATGAACTTGTTTATCAAACATGTTTAAAATTGTTTTGCGCCGAGCAACTTATTTTTACAACAGGTCAGTGTGCCTCCGGCTGTCACCTAGTAAACATCGCATAACCTGTCTGCGCTGTTTTTGGTTTTTGAGATAATTGTGCTAATGGAGTGGCGTCAGGCAGACGTTTTTAAGTTAATCGAGGGATACAAGAAAAAGAAACTTTTGTGGGACTTTACGTTGAACGATTTTAAAAACAGAAACAAACGGCACGCTGCTTGTGTTGAATAGGATAAACAGTTAATTGTGTTGAACTGTGCTGAAATTTTAAACATATAGGACAAACTCTTATAAGAGTCACCAGCGGCCCAAAAATCGTAGGATTACAGCTAGTCTTTCTTTCACCGGAATTGCATCCCTAAATGATATAGTTTTCTTTTTAATTTGTCCTCCGATACGTTGAATCAGGTATTCATCAAAGTCTGAACTTGTCATTCTTAAGAAGTTCTTAAAACTGCCGTAAGTTCTCAGTTCCCCCACCAGCAAGTCTATGTCATCTCTTTGCAAATCGAGTATTAAATCACTACCACTATATTTCTTTCTTGCTTTCAATCAAGGACGTACTCAAAACCGTCTTTTAGCCCTTATATTCTCCGAACAGCATATAACTACACAAGCGGCGGCAGCAAGCATCACGTCCTCATTGCTTGAAGCTATCATTGCAACAAGAGGTGAAGATTTAAACATGTTGCAGATGTCAAAGGGTGTTTCAGCCATTTGTTTAAAAACAAATGTTTAAAAAAGTTCGATGAACGAAAGTTTAAGATTTGTAAAACAATAGTTTTATTGAACATGTCCAACAAACAAAAGTTTATTAAACAAGTTGCATAGTGTAAACGCGACTTAAGTTTAATAACCTGTATCTTGAGAACAAAGGAATCAAATAATTGTCCGTTAAATTTTTTGTAAATACTTAATAAAACACTCTGATTTTCATTAAGGGTGGACGGATAACATACATCTCAGAAACCAGTGTTCGTAGAACATTAATGAAGTTGACCACAAGAAATTATCAGGAATTTTGTTTCATTTATTGCAGGCAATTGAGGCAATAAAATTTAAACAGTACCATAACCCATATGTTTCTTGGAGATTGAAAACAAAAAATAAATGTTTTTGACAAACCTAATATAATGGACGAAACGTCTAAGTAATGTGTTTTCTTTAAAAAACAAATAATAAAAACCTATACCTAAAAAACTATGAAGAACAAAAATAAGTTAAAAATCAAAACCAAAGCATAGTTAAACAATATTTGTATTTTTTTTTAATACTAATATGTCAAGAGACGTGTTTGAGGTACTCGCGACTCGCGTTGGGCGAAATTTTTTCTTTATTCTTTGACAACACTGACCTTTATATGGACCGGTAAAGAAGGGTATTGGATGCGCTGTTGAAAAGTTAGATTTTATGGGAAAAAATGTGTCCGTGCGCCGTGGCTGTAGTCATCACTTAGGGTCTTAAATGCGCAGAACGGACTAGCAGTACGATTTTATTTTCACATTTGTCGCCGGCCAGTTCCGTACTTTGTCAATTTGACGCGGTTTTGCTAATATCTCGCCTTGTTTGGAATTTGACGGCTTGTGTAAGATTTTTTAGTTTTTGGACTGACTTATTTAGTGATTTGTAATATAATTTCTATATAATTATAGGCTCTAAAAAAGGTTTTATTGACTTTTTTGTGTTTTATTAGACTAAAGTGGTTGTGCATTTTTTATCAAAAAAAAAAAAGTTAGTAGGTTATTTACTGGTATTTTTATTTTGTAATAGTATTAATATATCTGGAGTAATATTTTATTTTGTATATTATGTCAAACATACCAGAATTGTCTTTGGTTATTTTATTCACCAAATTAACGTATATAAAAAAATTGTTTTAAAACCATTACTTATGTTAAATAAAGAAAATTCTATAAACTCTTAAGTTTTAATTTCCTTGTTTAGGTGAGAATTATTAATGTTCCGTATAGTTCTTTCCAAGAAACAACTTTACATAGAACGTGTTGATAAGTCACGAGGTTTATTCTGTCACAAACAAGAACTTAAAAGACTTTTAATAATTCGGACCTTACTAAAATATGTTTATTTTCGTTTGAGAATGACACTTAAACAATATATATATATATATATATATATATATATATATATATATATATATATATATATATATATATATATATATATATATATATATATATATATATATATATATATATATATATATATATATATATATTATTTAATATAAATTTTTTATTATATATATTAAACGGTTAAAACAGGTTACTGGTTTTTTGAACCAGTGAAACACAGTGGTTTGATTAGGTGTTGTTCTTAAACAAAAATGAACATATTATCCATTGTCAGCTCCTTAAATTCCTTTTGTTCTTCTAAATGTTACAGCCATGGAAAGCCACGAATTTTGATAATGGTTCACAACTGATGGTTATAGTTAGTAATAATAAAAAATGGATAATGCGACTGAACATGAGTCTTGTGGCTTAATAAACATTTACGATGTTTACAATATCCTTTTCTCGCTATCGAAAACATAAGTCTAAGCAGGAAAAGAGTTAACGTTATTTGTACCAACATTTTTTTTAGAATTCTATCTATAAGATTGTTCGAATCTCGCAAAAAACCTTTTATTGTACGACCATATGCAAGTCCAGTCAAATACACGACAGGTGACAGGTATTACACGATCGCTTTACTGATCCCCAACCAGAGCAAAACCCTTTAAATATACAGAAAGCGTTCAAACTTCGTCGTTTTTGAACTGACATAAAACTGTGTAATGTCGACAGTTACGCGTTTAATTGATTCTAAGTCCTGCACTGGTCCTGCTTTTTAAATACGCATGCTAAATGACACTATCGTTTGCTTAGTGCGCGCTGGCATAAACTTGCCATAAATGCATTAGCCATTATATATCTAAAGTTAAGTTATCTATGTTTGACAATAAAAAGAACTTGCCAATCAATAATAACATTTGAAGTGTGGAGTTAGCGATCCACAATAATTAGATCAAATTAAGACAATATCCTAAAAAATTTAAGGTTATCACAAATCACAAACATAGAACGAATAACGCTAGTACATTTGAAAACAAGATAAAAAGCAAGTCAACAAATTACCTAACCAGACAAAAACAGAAAGACCATAGCACTAAATTCTAGTCAGATTATGACACAAAAATAAATACATTACTTAGTGATTCAAATACATATAAAAACCTTAAAATTGATCGCACCAAAAAATTAAGGCACTGTGACGGTCGAAAAATGAGTGATTTTCGAAAAATTTTTTGACGCGTATAATTAAGGAAGAAGTTGAACAGTTTGAAGAAGATGTTTAGTATTTAAGTTAAAATTGAACTTTATAATCGATAATTCAATAATAATAAAAAGTACAGTTTATTATTTAAATTAAGTATTATTTTTATAATTTGTGATCAATTCTGACATTAGAATTACCCGGGGGCGCTCGGAGGTTGCTCTGCGGGGAAAGGTAACGAAGAAAGTTAAAAATCACAATTTATGAAAATAATACTTACTTTAGCTAATAAATTGTACTTTTTATTATTATTAAATTATCCATCATAAAGTTAAATTTTTAACTTAAATACTAAACATCTTCTTCAAACTGTTCTTTTTCTTTCCCTTCTACATCTTCTTCCTCGTCACTATCCTCGGCCTGGTTAAAAGTGCCTTTTTGGTTTAAGCAATTGCCATCGCAATGCTTGCATGCAAGTGAGCACTCCAACCCACTTCGCCGGCACCCGCTCCTTGTGCCACAGTCGGTTTCACAGGAGCAAGAGATACGGCTTAAAATTTCCTCGGAACTGGCTCCCTGGGTCATGGTGACAGGACTCTGCTCTCTATCCTTTAATTCCCACCCCCATTCCAACAGATTAAATGTCTCGTCTTGACCTTGTAAACTATACCAAGTATACTTAAAAATAGACACGCTTGATATGCTCGGTCTACGTATTGACAGTCGGAATTATGCGTGCAAGATCGATTTTTTTAGATTTGCTGG
>JAHBCN010023313.1:0-12717 GCA_019359885.1 Listronotus oregonensis | reverse complement strand
ATTAAAAAACAAAAATCGACCGCACTTATGGTGGCTGTTTGCACCACTGGCAAGCAGCGACCCTGTATCACGACCTTTCCCAGCACCCCTTTCACCGATTTCTAAATCGAACGTGTTGTAAGTTGTCGAAATAATGATAGTGTCTGACGTTAGTTTTTTTGCAATTAAAACTTTTAAATATACCAGACAATAATAGCTTAAATTTTCTAGAAGAAAATAAAGTGTTACTTATTTTCTCTTTAAAATTAAATTTTGGCTTAGTGCGAATAATATTAAGAAAGACACGCAAACTTCAAAGATCATAAAAGGAAATTAAGCTTTGTTTCAAAGTCTCTGCCAAACTCGTTAAAATGTGTTGAAATTGTGGCAAAACTGTATTTATTTCATTTAAAATTATTGTTTAAACTTACAAATTAAAATTGGTCGTTAAAAAAATCTTTTAAAAAATGCAACAAAGAAATTTAAAATAGGGTTGTTACAGGAAATATTTTACGCAAAAATATTCTAGACAAAGGTTAAGTAAAAATAAGCTAATTAGAAATTCTTCGCAACTTTGGTTTTTGTTTATTTCTATACTTAGTAAGTAAAATATACTTATAATAAGACACTTTTAATATACTATGCGTCATGACAGGTGTTTCGACCACAAAACATCTATAAAAGAATCTTTGCAGCCTAATTCCGATCAAACTGTCGGCCAATTAAAAATCTGCAGTGTGCGCTTTATCTTAGAGTAACTTGCTCTATCAAATAAAAAAGAATTATAAAAACTGATTATCTGGTAAAAAGTTATGGTGTAGAAAACATAAAAATCCGGATCGAATAGGTTGTAACGATAAAAAAGTGAGAGAGGTAGAACTTTCTGTTACCTTCATTAAACTTATTGGTTGTTAAGGCTTATGCCATCACTAATTCAATCCAAGCCATAAGGCTACAGGGGTTAGTAAAACTCTCTCTGTGAATGCTAACTTATGTAAATCGTTTTAGTCAAGAGATATGATTAATACTCTTTTAATTTGAATGTTAAAGGGGGTGCGGAACAAGTAATACAGGGTATTTGGGAAATAATGTTCGTAACTTTAAGGCGGGTTCCTTGCATTATTCTAAGCAAGAAAGTTCTTTATAACCTATGTCCGAAAATCAACCGTTTCGGTGAAAAAAAAACGCTACACTTATTTTTATTCAGTCATAAAATAAATTAATTTTGCACCTTAATAATTTTAATTTATATGCCTAACAGCGTAAAATGTATCACTACATTTAATTTATTAATGAACTGTCTCTAAAAAATATTTTTCTTGCTTATTAAATACAATTTTCCAAAGATAAACAAACAAAATCCCTCACACAACTGGCAACGTCGTACTCCGCCTGCACTGCATGTATCATCGCGTCTTGCTCTACGACCGACATCGTGTCGGTAGGCAAAAAAATTCCTACATGGAAAAAAAATTAATGTTTACCCGAATTAAAACCACATTTTATTTTTAGTATGTACTCCTGTATCAGTGCGTTCATTTTGATACGAAAGAGATGTTTTCGGTACGCGAGTATCACGATATGCTTATTATTTACGGAGAGGCCCGTTGCAATTCTCAAGAGGCTAGGCGTTTTAGAAGAACTTTTTCTTGTCGCTACCAACTAGAAGAACATTCGAGAAGTATCCCAAAAAAAGAAAACGGGAAAAGCGTTTTTAAAAAAAAAAAATTTTTTAAAACAATTTCGCCGAAAAATTTTCGAAGGAGAAAATTTTTTTAAAATTTTTTGGGTTTTTGGGGAAAAAAAAAAAACCCAAAAAAATCACAAATAGGAACTTTTTGTCAACAGATGAGTGTTGTATTAAAAGAAATGGAAAATTTTACTTTTTTAATTGGGGGAAAAAAAACCCCCGAATTTTAAAAAAATTTCGCAGTATCAATTTTCTTTTTTGGGGGAATAAGGTGACCATTAATAGGACCATTTTTTTGCCCACCTTGAACGGTGAAGTACTTAGATTTTTTAAAACTTTCCCCCTTTTTGAAAGAATGCCATATCAAAAAGAATAAATGGGGTACTTGCAGAGGGTTTCAGCACAGCTATAGTAGTTTGGAAATCTTAATAATATGGGAATAGGGGTGGGAAGAAATGGTCCAAATGCCGGCCGGTAGATCCCCCATTTTAATCCATCGATTTTTTTTTTGGGGACTCATAAAAAATTTAGTTTACGCATCAGATAAAAGGGATGAAAATAAAAGGGAACCTTTTTGGGCCCCGCTAATGAAATACGTAATATGCCTGGAATTCCCCGAGTTCGAGAAAAGATTCAAGGTTCAAGTTTGCAGATCCCATTTTTTTTTGAATCTTTGTGATTACCAATACATTTAATTGTAATTGTGATTTACGATGTTGTGTTTTTTTTGTGCATCGCATTTTTAAAGTGACGATAATCGGGAAATTGGTGGTGGTACCCGCTTTAAAAAGTCCGTTATTTTTTTAATAAAGATTATGAAAGCGTTATTAAATAAAAAAATGTTGGCCACAAAAATTGCGTAAAAGTATTCAATAATTTAAGGCATATTTTCAAAAAAAAAATATTATACCAACATAAAAAACAATTCGATGAATCAGTTGCGGTTGTGTTGCAGCGTTGCCAAATGTTTGGGAAAATTTAATTCTTTACGACTCACTTTTCTCAAAAACGATTGATTTTCGGACATAAATTATAATGAAATTCTTTGCTTAGAATGATGCAAGGAATCACCTCTTAAAGTTACGAAGATTATTTTCCAAACACCCTGTATAAGATGTTAAAATAGATTATAACCAAGGTCTTGTACTACCTTTGAATTGACTAAATTGGGTTACCTTGGAATTAAACAAAATTTTAATATTTGATAAGATCTATTATGAAAACTAACCAGAACTAACCATTCTTTAATTGTTATCCTAAACCCATCAAACATGTATAGTTTTATGTACTTCTAAACACACATTTTAACTTATATTAAAAGTCTTACAACACTTTTTAACATAAACGTTGATCGAACCCAAAGTAACTCCAAGGGGGCCGCTTGGAGTAAAGGAAAGCATCGGACCTAAAGTACAAAACCATAAAATGCTGAGCTTAAGGAAGCAGTTTAAAGAGAAGAAAACAGAAAAAAAACCTAGGTGTGCTGTAACAAAAGGAAGAGCCGTTTTAAGATATCCCAAAATGGCTTCTAAAATATTTTTTTTATTTTTGAGAAATAAAACTTTATTAAATAATAAAAACTTTTTATGAAATTCAATGATTTAGTTAATTAAGAAACATATATAATGATTACCTCTTACAGATGTCTTATCTTGAACCAAAAGATTACAGATTCACTTTTTACTTTTAGTCCAGCAAATTAGTTCATCCTGGGCTTTTGAGTTAAAAAATGACCAAATTAAAGGTTTTGGGGATTTTCCTTTGTTTAAAAAAAAAAAAAACCTATCACAAAAAAATCACTACATTAAACATATTTTAAAAAAAAATTTTTTATTAAAAGTACTATTACTAAATGTCATTTTTGATTTTTTCAAAAACAAAACATAAACAAAAATTTATTGTTTCAACTGTCAAAGTTTAAACTTAAGTTATCACCCTAATAATAAGTTTTTGAAAGTTAATCTTAAAAAGTAAAAATACCGCTTAAATCATTACTTTACTTAAAACAAAAACAATTATTTTCTAATTTACATACAATTATAAATTTAAAATTTATTTAAAAAAAAAGCCAATAATTTTTTTAATTTAAAACAATTTTTTTTAAAAAGGTATGCAAAACAATTTTTTTAAAGGGGAAAAACCTATACAGGACCATCTATTTCCTTTTAAATGAAAAAATTAAAAATTTTTTCATAATGGATATTTTTTAAAAATTTAAAAATTAATAAAATCTTAAGTGACCTTGGGGTTTAGTAAGAATAAAAAAAAATGAAAAAATTTTTTGAAGCATTGACTGGATTTTCAATTTCATTAAAAGGGAAAAAAGGGGAACGTTAAAGGGGTCTTTTTTTTTCCCCAAGTCTTAAAAAAATATCTGATCCCCCCTTATCAAAAAACCCTTTTAAATTAAAAAATTTAAAATTGGGGGATTTTTTTGGATGTAATCCCAGTAAGTTTTTTTTTAAATTTTTTGTTGGGGATAAAAAAAAAACAACGCGATGACCCCCAAAAATTTTGGGGAAAAAAATTTTTCTTTGACCCCTAAGTAATTGGTTTTTTAACGTTAAAACCCAAAACCAAAATTTTCTGTAGAAACGGGTTAGTCGTTATATGTTTTATAAATCCCTAGGTGATTTTTTTTAAAAAATTTTAAAATTTGGGTTTTCTTTACAGATAATGGTTCTTCAAACAAATTAAAACAAAATTTTGGGGGGGTTTTTTTAATGGAAAAAAAATAAATCTTTGTTTTGGGTTTTTTCCCCCAAAATTATACCCCTTCTTTTTTAACCCAATGAGACAAGATTTTTAAATTTTAACAATAGCACCTTTTTAAACTTTTGGATCTCTATTTTTCCCCCAGCCGGCGAAAAAAAAAATGGATTTTTTTTTCAGCCCCTTTTCAGTTTTTTTTTAAAAATTTAAATTTTTTTTTAAAAATACAGTATGCCCCGGAAAAAGGGGTTTTTAAGAAAAAAAATTTTTTATTTTTGATTTTTTTGCTACTTCTAAAAGTAAGATTGGGAGGGGAAAATTTAACATATTTTATGGGTGTTCAGAAAATTGAAAAAAAAAAAAAGGTACGGGTAAAGTGCATTTATTTGTGAAGATATGGAAATAATTACTGGAAAAAAAGTTTTTAAAAAAATTAAAAATTTTTTCTCTAATACCATTTTTAAAAAAAAATCGACCTTTTTTTATTTATTTTTTGATTAAATTAATTTTAATCCAATTTAAAAAATTTGTAATTTAAATTTTTTTTGCTGTTAAAAAAAGGAAAAGGTTTCTGCGGCTAAAAAATTTAAAAAAAGGAAAATGTCAATACAACCTTGCACTATCAACGCCAATTTTAAAAAGTTGTTAATTTGGAATTAGATAATTTAAAAAATAATTTTTATACAAATTAATAAAAAAAAGGCCTTTTTTTTTTAAAAAATTATTAGGAATAGGAACTCCCCTTTTTTTGAACAACTTTTTCAATTTTTTTTTCCATATCTTCCTAAAAAAATTCATTGATTTTTGAACCTTTTAAAATTTTTTTAAATTTTCAAAACCCTTTTTGTTTTTTTTTTCCCCCAAAATCTTTTTCTAAGGTAAATTTTTTAAAAATTTTGTAAAAAAAAAAAAAATTTTTTCCCACTAAAACCTTTTTTCCGTGGACTTGGTTGTCCACGGAAAATTTAAAATAAAAAACCCCTTTTTTTTTAATTTTAAAAAAATTTAGTTTTAATAAAAATTTTTTTTTTAAAGTAAAAAAGGGGGTTAAAAATTTTAATAAATTTTATACGGGAAAAAAATTAAAATTTTTTTAAAAAATAAAAGGGGGTTAATTAAAAAGATAGGGAAAAAAAATTTTAAAAAAAGTTGTTCAAAAAAAAAAAGTTAAAATTAATTTTTGGAAAAAATCACCCAAAACATTTATTTTTTTTTTAAAATTTTTTATCAAAAAAAAATTTAAAGAACGGGGGGCGTTGATAGTAAAAAACTTTTTAAACTTTGCTTTTATAATTCTTTAGCCCAGTATCGTCAACTTTAAATTTTATTTTGCAAAAAAATTTTATAATAAATTGATTTAAAAATTTTAAAACGTTTAAAAAAAAAATTTAATCACAAAAAATAAAAAAAAAAAAGGGTTTTTTTTAAATTTGGGGTTAGAGACTATCTTTTAATTTTTTAAAAATTTTTTCCAGTAAAATATTTCCATATCTTTTTTAAATAAATGCACTTTTTTTCCATTTTTTTAATTTTTTTAAAATTTTTAAAACGTATAAAATTATTTAAATTTTTCATCCCCAAAATACTTTTTTAAAAAGCAAAATTTTTTTTAAAAGGGCTTTTTTTTTAAAAAAAAACTTTTTTTCCCAAAAAATCAAAAATAAAAAGTTTTTTTCCCTTTAAATTTTTTTCCTGGACATACTGTATTTTGGGTGTGTTTTTTCTAACCCCAAACCCCTGCCTTTAAATTGATGTCCCCAAAATTTTTAAAATATTTCAAGCACTGGAAGATTATAAGATAAAATTTTACACCTGTCATTCGTGAATTAAAAATTTTTTTTTAACATTTCCCAAAGCAACCTTCAAATATTTTTTCTTTTAGCAAAACATCTTAATTTTTTTGTTTAAATTGGTTCGTTTTAAATAATTTAGAGATACATAAATTTTTTTTTTAATTTAGATATCTATAGTGGAAAAAAAAAATGTTTTGTTTTAAATTTGAAGGAACCGAATGGCGCCAAAACTAATTCTTCCTTTGAACTCCCCCCCATCGGGAATTTCATAAAAAGGGAACCCCACCCGCCCTCTTCGGATTCACAAGGAAGGGGTTTTTTGAGGGG
The DNA here is from genome assembly GCA_019359885.1 of Listronotus oregonensis. NCBI lineage: Eukaryota > Metazoa > Arthropoda > Insecta > Coleoptera > Curculionidae > Listronotus > Listronotus oregonensis. Next base: position 6,216 of record JAHBCN010023313.1, on the reverse strand, counting down.
AAACGTTAAATGTCCTCCCCCCCCCGAAACGAACCGATCATTGTTCCGGGCAGTTCACTGACCACTAGGCCAGGAAAACAACCCCAAAATTTTGTTTTTTTTTTTTTAAAATTTAAAAACTGGCAAAAAAAAAGTGACTCGTTTTAATAAAAAATATATTATTCCTGTTTTTTAAAAAATTTTTAAAAAAATTAAAAAATTAAAATCAGTGCAAAATTAAGAATACTAATATAACAGATACTACTTTTATTCGCCCAATATTTCCCTAACCGTAAATTTTAAAAAAAGAAATAGCTTAATAAAAATGCTCAATTTTTTTAGATGGATTCAAAGGTTTTTTAAAGGTTATATTAAAATTTATCAAAAAGTTTATGGAAGCCTCACATTACTAAAAAAAAAAACCCGTTAAAACAATTTTAAAAAAAAAGCTATTGGACCAAATAAATTTAAATTTTTTTTTTTTCAGTGAAAAAAATAATAAAATATCTTTTTACTTTTTAAAATATGGAATCGGGTTTTTTTACAAAAATCGTTTAATCAGATCAATTTTTTTTTTTTAAAAAGTAAAAATTTTTTAAAGGTTAAAAAAGTTAGTAAAACCCCTAAAAAATTAATTTTAAATAACTTGTATTGAGGGGTTTTTTACGGGGAAAAGTCCATTATATGGGGGGAGTGATAACGAAAAAAAAAAATTTTTTTTTAAAACTTAAATTTTTTTTTTTTTAAATTTTTTATTTCTACAAAACCTCCCCCTTTGAAAATTACCTTTAAAATTCCCCCCATGTCATCCAATACAACAAAAATTAAAATTTTTTTTTCCAGTATGATTCATCGATTAATAATTTTACCCTTAAATAAAGTTAACTTTTAAAAAGAAAAATAATTAAACAAATTGCCGTAAAAAAAAGGATACACTTCAAAAAAAATTGAAAAAATGTTAAAAAAAAATTTTTTTAAAAAAACAATAAATCAAAGGTTTTTCCCCCCTGTAAAAAAACCCAAAAAAAAATTTTTAAAAAATGATTACCTTAGGGCATATTAGAAAATAAAATTAATTTTTTTTTTAAAAAATTTTAAAATTAATGTTCCCTTTAAAATCCTTTAAAAAAATTTTGGGAAGGGGATTAAAAACAATAAAAAAAAAACCCTGGGGGAAAAAATAAAAGGGGTTTATAAATTAAAATGTAATACTGCCAAAAAATTTTATAGGACAAACGGGGGGAATTTCGATAAACGTGTTAATGAACATTTTTTAGTTTTGTTAAAAAAAAAAAGATTCTAATTACTCCAAAAATTTAATAGAAAAAAACATTCTTTTTTAATTTTTTTAATATGACATTCTACAAAAAGAAAACAAAAGTGAAAAAAAATTAAATTTCTAAAACCTTTGGGAAAAAAAAACCAAAAATTCCAAATTTTTTTTAAAAATAAATTTTGATTTTAAAATTTTCTTTTGAATCTGTTTTATTAATGGTAAAATAATAATTGGGTTTTTCCCCATTGTAAATTTTCTTTTTTATTTGTGTACATGTTGGTTGTAAGTTTTAGTTTATAGTTTTTCCCGTCTTTTAAAACCCCTTTTTTATGAAGCAACAGTGTTAAAAAAAAATTTGAAAAATTTCCCCTTTTTTAAAAAATTTTAAAAAAAAAAAATTGGGGGAATTTGAAAAGTATTATTTTTCTAAGTTTTTCACTCCTCTATAATTTTAAATACAAATGAAAAAAAAAACCTTTATCTATTAATTTTGAACAACTACCAACGTATCTAAGTAAAAAAAAAAAAAGAGGAGAGATAAAAAATTTCACATAAGAAATTTAAAAAAAAGGGAAGTTTTTGCCCCCCAAAATTTAGAAGTATAAAATTTTTTAAAATCACTGGGATTGTACCGGGGGAACAAAGGTTTCCAATACCTAAATTTCTTTATTAATTTTTTTTAAAAGGTTTTCCCAAATGACTTAGTCTTTATGGGTAACATAAATATATTTTAGAAGACCAAAACAGAAGGGGGGTTTTTTTGCCACAAAATAAATAGTAAATCCCCCTTTTTTTTTTATATTTAAAAAAAATTAAAAACCCATTCAAAAAACTTTGTTTCCTTTATAAAGTGGGGAAAAATTTAAAACCCCAAACCCCGTTATAATTTCCTGTTTTTAAAAACTTTTCAACTATTTTAAATTATCCTCCTCTATAAAAAATTTCCCCCCTTTAAAAAACTTTTTTTAAAAAATACAAAACGGATTTTAAAATAATAAATGTAAATTTCCCCCCTCCCGAATTGTGACCTATTCACTTTTGAGAAATTTGCAGACGCTTACTAAACTCCAAAGCAAAAAAAATACCCCTCTTTTAAAAAAAAATCACTAAAAAAATTAATAATATTTTTTTGGGACTGGGGACTAAATGATCTTTAAATTTAAAAATTTTTTTTATCCCCCTATTTCACGGTAATTTCTGTATTTTTTTTAAGTTTTTTTTAAAATGATTTTTTTTTTAATTTGTGAGGATTTTTTGGGTCGTTTAAAATACCCATTAACTTGATGGCACATTCTCAAAAATTTCGCAAAAGTTTTTCCGATAATACCACCAGTTTTGTTACATTTATTAAGTTTAAAATTTTAAAACTTTGATTTAAAAATCACTGTACACCAAAAAAAAATTTTTCTCAAAAAAAAAATGGGTGTTATTAAATTTATTTTTTTTTTTTTTACAGACATACATTAAATCGTAAGTATCACTTTTAGAGACAACATTAAAGATACAAACTGTTACGTACTAAAATTTCTTATTTTATATTAGGTGGAAAACAAAAGGGGGAAAAAGTGACCTTAAAACCAAAAAACAACTAGAAATGCAATGTTTTTTAAAAGTTAAAGTTGGTTGGTTTTTTAATAAATATATGTATGAATATATATTTTTAAATTTATTTAAATAAATAAAAATAATGAAAACATGATTGTGGTTTATAATTTTTTCAAAACCCGTAAACTTTTATTTATTTGATATTTTTACGTGATATTTCAAAATTTTTCCCCAAAAAGGTTTAAAATTGTCCAAAAAATTAAAATAACTCCCCCCTAATTGGTTTTGTTTCTGGTTAAATTGAAAAGGGCTTTTAATTTTTTTAAATTTTAAAATTTTTTATAAAAAACTAGTTACAATATTTAAAAAACCTAATATCTAAGGGTTATAAAATGTTTATGTTTTATGTATATTTAAGGTTTTAACGTTTTGGGGGGGCCCCCAATGGGGATTTCAGGTTTATTAAAGGGGGAGATTAATATACGGGGTATCCTTATTTTAAGATTCCCCACCAAATAGACCCCATATATGACGCCCGTAAAGGGAAAAAAGGATCAGATTAGTAAAAAAATTGATCATCTGAAATCCTCGAGCGCGTCAGATTAAGGCAGGGAATTGTTACAGCTAAAAACGTTATTACTAATCAAATTTGAAGTGACGTAAAGAAGGGGGGGGCTATAAAATTAAAAAAAAACTTTTTGACATTCTCGACGTGGAAAATTTTTTTTTATTTTAAAGGGGAATTTTTAAAGGTTACGAAAAAAAAAAATCTGACGATTTCCCAAGCCGAAGTAAAAATATTCATCAAAAATTTAAAAATGCATGCAGCTACGATGCCTATATTCCCCTCCCGTTTCTATTCCTCCCCTTTTTTTCTTTTTTTTTCTCTCTACGTCCCCCCGGTTTTTTTATACGCCTGACAGCGATCACACGACTTTTTGGGGTTGATTTTTTCAATATTTCCCAAAATTTTTTGCTTATTTGGTGATTTTAATATAAATTAAAAAAAAAGTTTAGAAATATTGACTATGGTGATAAATATAAAGGTTTTTTTGGGTGAAACAACGCAAAACAATTAAATTTTTGAAACTTTTTAAAAATTATAAATGTTTTGAATATCGTCGAAAAAGGTTCTCAAAACCCCCAAAAAAAACGAAACCAAATTTTTGAAAAATTTCATTAAATGAATTAAACCCCACATGCTATAAATTATTTACAGAATAAAAACCCCCGGGAGACTTTATATTTACAACGCAGCAAAGTGTATGGAAAATGTCAAATTAAACAAGACTGAAAGTGTACTAATTATGAAAAAAACAAGTGAAGATATGGGCCCCCACCCCAAAAATTCCCTTTTTTTAATTGGGTGGCTTTTTTTTTTTAAAACAAAAAAAGCCCGGTTTTTGAAGGTGTCAAAGAAGATAGGCCCCTTTCAATGCCCCCAAAAAAATTTTCATTGTATTTGATCGTTACTTACACCTCTAAAAAAATTATGAGCTTTTCTCTAAAAGAACGACAAAGGAATTACATCTCCGGTCCCCAAAAACAAAAACATCAGTTTTTTCAAAAGATTTGAAAAATCAAAGTTTGGGAAGTTTTTAATTTTTTTATTTATTTATCAGGAAAGGCACTATTATCGGTATAAAAAATTTACATAATACATGATTTTGTTTGAAATTTTTGTTACTGATAATAAAGTAACACGAAAAAATTTGATTGTCATGCCTCGATCAAAGAAGCGGATGAAATTGATTTTTTTGTTTTCCCAAAAAAAAAAAATTCTACTATTACTATCAGAACTTCTATCAGATTTTAATCATCATGTTGGCGAATTGGAAATCAAGAAAAAGAAGTCTGGATGGATCTTGGGGGTTTGGGAATGCCCCCCAAAATCGCGTATCCGCTTCTACAAGAAATTAGGCCCAAAAAAAATTTGAAGGCGCTTCCGGCCTGCGTTCACTGGTTGTGATTTTCCCCCATTGTACCGACAGGGAAAAAAAAAATTGCAATTTCTGATGGGTTTAAATTTTTTAAAAAAAAATTTTTGGATTTGGGCTCAAAGGAGCATAATCAGGATTCTTTTAACATCTACAGTCTTTTTTTTTTCCGTATGGGCTGAAAAATTAGGATGTCAATGCAGGTTTTATCTTCAATAAGACGTCAAGGTCAAAAAAAACACAACCTTCTCCTTAATATCCGAATACGATGCGTGCAACTTACCCTGTTTGGGGCTCCCAAGGTTACGCACAAAATTCATTGCTTGCTTGTGGTGTAATGCCTAAGCAAAAAGTCTTTTCCAACGGACTATGGATGGGGAAATATGACGGAAATTAAATGATCTGGGGTTTCAGGTGATCAATTGCCGCAATCGTATGAAGATTTTTCATAACACCTGATATTCTTAGGATACTCCAGAATTAGGTATTTTTTTCTCCCCAAAATTAAAAAAAACATAATTCATAAAAAAAAAATTTTTAAATATTTTAATGATTTCTTTTTACAGATACACAATCTGGGGATGAAATCAGTCAGAGGAGAAGAATTCGACGATGATGATGATAATTAAAAAAAAAAACTCGAAAAAATTTAAATTTTTTTAATTATTTCCTTCAAATAAAGTTTCTTTTTTTTTAAAAAAAATACTTTTTTTTTTTTCATGTTATTTCCTGAGCTTTTCAAAATTAATTAAGTTCAATGATTTAAAAAAAAAGAAAAAAATTTTTTTTTTTAAATTTCAGATTAGGCGAATCCCCCAGATAAAGTCAGATTTTTAGACAGCACGTCTGGGATAAAGATGAACCAAAATTCTTTTTACGCGTTGATTTTCAAAAAAGGGGATTTTTTTTCAATTTTAAAATAGCCGAATTAGCGTCACATCCCCAAAAGTCAGATTATTATATAAGAGCTTTTTTTAGGTTCACTTAACATCCCTTTAAAAAAATGACGCGTCGATAAATTTTTTTTTTTTTTTTACCCTTACGTTCGACCACCCCCATCATGGGGAAAAATCGTTCAAGTACATTTTTAAAAAAAGTAGGACATGGATTATCTTCGGCCCCGAGTATGTCACAACAGTTTTTTTTTTTTTTGAAAATCATAGCCGCTTTCCCACCGATGAAAATTATATTATATGTTTTTTTCTTGTTATTATCTAACCCCCAAACCTTTTGGCTCTATGACGCTGATAAACCCGATTTACACGGGGGGGTCCCCCCCTATTGTAAAATTTTCAACAGTAATTTTTTTAACAATCAAAATGGGCTTTTTTGACAGGTCACTAGGGCAACGCATGTATTTTTGACATTTATAAAATAAAAAATTTAAAATTTTTTTTATTATTGGTTTAAAAAAAAAAAAAAAAAATAAAGATCAATTTTTTTCCATTATTTGAGTAGGATTTTGACTGCATATTTCTT
>JAHBCN010023312.1:0-12769 GCA_019359885.1 Listronotus oregonensis | reverse complement strand
ATTTTTTGCAAAATTTTAAATTTTCTATGATTTTTTCCGGTTGCTGGGGGCGGTAGTATTCTTAAATAAAAGGGGTGTTTCAAATGCTAGCCTCTAACCATAACCAATGATAATGTGTGCATACTAGGGAGACTAGAGACAGACTAATAAATCGTGTGTTTTAGAAATAGGGCCTCAAATTAGTTGTTTTTTGCTACTAGAATTTAGATTTCGCAACTACACACCCTGGAAAATAATAGCTGTAAATTGTTATAAGGGTCAAAAGAATTTTTGTTTTGAAGCCAAGCCCAAGAAAAAAGCGCGAAATACGAGAACGAAAGTTAGCCTCTTGCTTTAGCTAAATACTCAAACCTTAAACTAACTGACTACTGACTGACGTGGTTAGTAAAAGAAAAGAACAATGAGAAAAAGAATAAAAGATGATTCTTTTAGTGATACAGACAGATTCAGATTTCAGTTTTCATGACAGCAGTTCAAGTTTGGGGAATAAATGGAATGATGATATAAATATTGAGTTAAATCATAGTTTAAAGCACGAATTATATATAGAGCATTGCGTTGCTAATTTTTTATCATATGCCAGAATTTACATTTTTCACCTCTTACTCAGACGCATTTTTATAAAAGAGACTTTGCACCCTTTACTGCTTCTTTTTGGTTGGGCGTCTCATGTAAAAACTATTCTTTCATAAAAATATTATTAAAAAAAAATCACGTAAATTTGGCTATGCGGATTAATGGCCCTTGTCAACGGGCCATAAGGGTTTTGAAACTGATGAAAATACTCTCACAAGTGACTTAACAGCCCTTAGCCGGTACTTTAAAAAATGAAGAGTACAACCAAGTGCTACTAAGACCGAAGTATCGATCTTTCATCTTAACAACAAAATAGCAAATAGAGAACTACGTATTTACCTTGATAATGAACTACTCACGCACAACAAACATCCAAAGTAGGTAGGTAGGTAGGTTTAAAGTGAGTTGGTATAACACCCTTCCACCGCGACCGATCGGTCTATTGTGGCTCAATATCCAAAGTACAAGATCCTTTGGATGTTGGAGTTACTCTGGACAGGGCGATGACATTTAAAGAACACCTAGTAAAAACAACAGCGAAACTAAGAACACCTAACAAAATAATTCACAAACTCTGCAGCACCACTTGGGGCTCCTCGGCGTCTACCTTGAGATCTTCTGCACTGGGCTTGGTGTACCCGGTGGCGGAATACTGTGCTCCGTTGTGGCTTAAAAGTTAACACACGCACATGATCGATACCCAACTAAACGCTACTATGCGTACTCTCCGTCATATAGCTCCACCTAAACTGGGCCGAGAACATACCCTGGTTAAAGAATTTTAAAAATCATGGACAATCCTCAATTGCCATAACGATATACCTGACTCCAGACAAACTGACTTCGATTAGGCATTCCACTCAAGACGCACAGCGCTTCACCAAAACTTCGACGTAAACCGCTGAAAGAAGAATGGAAAATAAAAAAGCACCCAGTTACCACAGCTGCCATGCATCCCCCAAAAAACCAGAAGGATTTGACCTTCCTGGGAAAAATGGTCAACCCTTAACAGCATTGAACCAAAAACAAAAGGGTGCCCCGGGCCCCTTCCCATGGGGGGGTTAAACTTCCCTCTGCGGCCTGCGATTGTGGTATGAACTGTAAACGAAAGTGCAAAATTTCCCCGCTAGTGGGATTCGCAGGTAACCCACAGCATTTTTTTAAAAATTTCAAACCCAGAATAAATTGGGATATATATATCTAATTTAGACATTTGTTTGTAATTCGTTTTTGTGTAGGGTTTATATAAAACGGGTGTCAAAATGCCATTGTTTTCGTAAAATAATGTTTTTTTTTTTTTTGTTTTTATTTTTTGTAAATTGTTGTGATTTGATTTAAAAACCATCCCTTAAATAATAAATGAAAAAAAAATTTTAAAAAAAAAAAATCATAATATAAAATTTTCTTCCCCAACCATAAATTTTTTAAAAAAAAATAGGTGAAAAAATGCCCCAAAACCCGGTAATAACTCTCATGCAAAAACCCCCAATTAAATTTAATTTTCAATCGATGCGGGTCTGTTTTCCATAAAGCAACGGTTGTTTTACGTGCTTCTGGCCGGAGACTTATTGGTATATTTAAAAGGTGATGGAACCGCAAAATTTTTGGGGGTTTTAAAAGTTTTAAACCATGTTTAATTTACAAAGTTTATTAACACTGGAGGAGCCCACTTATTTCCCCCAAGGGCTGATGACGATCGGTTTTTAAAAGCAATGGAAAAAAGTATTAAATTTAAAAAAGATGTAAAAATAAAAACTCTTGGCAAGGGGCATAACTTGTTAAATGTTAATATTTGTCAAAGAAAATAAATAGGTTTGGGATTTTGCGTTAAAAAAATTTAAAACATAAAAAAAATAATTACCTTGCAAAGAATATAAAAAAAAAGGTTTGGAACTCTAAAAAAGTAATTTTATATATTTTCTTTAAAAAAAAACAGTTTTTGGTCCAAAAGTTTTCTGAAAACCTTTTTAAATTTTTTTTTTTAACAGTTTCTTTAATATAATTTTATGCTTATTAAAATTTTAATGAAAAATTTTGGTACTATCCATCGAGAGTAGATAATACAGGGGGGGCCATGAAAAGAAACAAGGCCGATTTCTCGTATCCATGGTTGTAGGAAAAATCGAAAAATTCTTCTTTCAACCAGCTTTCAGTTTTGGTAATGGTAACTCTCCCGAAGGGGTGGGGGGGATGATTTCCAAAAAACGAGAACATTTACATTCAAAACTTTCCTTCTATTTTATTTTCTTATTTTTTTAAATTTTCAATTTTTCACAATGTTTGGGCCCCCTCATTTTCCCTGCAGTCGTACAGGTTTTGTTCATGACGGTTTCGGACTTTCTGAAACATTTCAGGTGTAATGTTCCGACATTCGTAATGATTCGTTGGCATTAATCATTTTAGAGATTCTGGTTGAGTTTTATAAATTTTACCTCTTTTAAGTTACCCACAGGGAAAAATCAACGAAACCCAATCATTGCAGACCCTCCACTGGTCCTTCAGCGTCTAGATCCATCTGCCAGGAAGCGTTTCATTTTAATGACGTTTCTTCAGCACATAAACTTTAATGAGGAATTTTGGCATCTTGTTGAAATGTCAACTCATTCTTTTATTGTAAACGGTCATTGTGGAGACATTTGATTTGCCTGCATCAGATGGGATCGACAGTGTCTCTTGCAATTAAGCACATTTGTCATATTAGATTTCTGTGGGATATACTTTGTCATATAAATTCAGCCCAGACATTTAATTTCTCAGGATATTGAGTGTAAACTTTATGAGATAAGTGCCGGGTTTTTCGTCAGACCAATACCGACAATTATGACGATTACCAATCTGTTTAAAAAACGAACACTCATCCTAAGAATAACAAATGGGGCTGGAACAACAGAGGTTTACAGTTCATTGATTTATCCATTAACTAATTATCTCGCGAAATTCTACAAGTCATCAAGTCACCTTCATTTGAATTCTGCTTCTAAGATCAGATTTTAGCAGGGTGGAATTATGAGTTTTAAATTCTTTGAATGCTCGTACGGCATATATTATGCCGGCAACTGTCGATATTGCACAGTGCTTAACGTAGGATTATTGACGTGGCCCAAAACAATGGTACACATTGCTTCGTTTCCCACTATTCGATTAGGAGGATTCGTTTTCAGTTGCCGCAGATCCTGTCTCCTAAGCTTGCGGCTACTAGTTCAAAACGTATTTCAGTTTGACCTTGCTTATTTGGATTTAGTTTATTAAATAACTGTGCTGTACTATTATTTTCTAGTTTTTCTGTAAATTCAATTATCAGTACTCTTTCCCAATTGATGGCTCATTTTAGAGACAAAGAAAAGTTATAAGCCGAAATAATCACAGACAAATTTCATAGATACTAAATTTATAAATTGAATAAGTTTTAAAAGGTCAAAAACTAACTGCATTATTTATAATTCTTTACCCTTAATCGAATTCCATAGCAAAAATAACTGCTATGTGGACTGATAAAATTCTAAGACACTGACAATATTTTTATAATTTTATAGTAAGTATAAAAAGTAATCGCATTTTATTAAGTGAAATGAGATTTACAATGATTCCTGACTTTTCTAAGTTAGTTGACAGTTTTGAGCAATACTAATAAAAAAATATCAGTTCTAAACGTGGAAAAAGCGTTACTTTCAATTATCGATTATTTATAAGCATCTGTTTTCTTGGTTTCTGCATCATTCGAAAACTAGAAAGTGTGGAAAGAGATTCGATGATCTTTACAAAATGGTCATCAGAGTCGGCCCCATACATTTAAAGGTACAGGTCAAGCTCACTGCCCCCTATTATGTGACGCATAGTAAAAATACAAGCGCAAAAATGTGTCTCCTCAGAAATAAAAATCCTTGACAGGTGCGAGCGATTTTTCCTACCAACTCTGAGATATGAGATATCGACTAGTTCGTTTTTATTGGCCCACCCTGTATATTTGCATTATTTTTTAGAAAATTTTATTTTAATTTAATAAATATTAGTAAAACTATTTATTTAAAAGAATCTTATTACTTATAACATTAATATCAAATATTCTTTTTTGAACAAAAGAATTAAAATAATTTATGTTATTTAGGTATATTATACATATATATTAACGAATTAGCAAAAAGTAACCTAGTAAATGCTTCACTTTTTAGGGTTAAGACGTATGCAGCTATGTTGTGCAGTACCTAAAAAAGTTTAGAGACCCGCTGTGGTGTTTCAAGTTCCTTTCTTGTTCAAATCCCAGTCAAACATGATCAGATCTAAATTGAATCTAAGATTTTGCGTAACATAAATAATTTTTACACCACTTCAAAAGTGAGTTCTGAGTCAAGCATTACAGGTGATATTTTGGTAAAATTTTTAAAAGCAGACCATGCTCACAAAGGCGCGGAAAAATTTTTATCACTGGAAAGCTATAAGTTTGTCCAAGCTAACATTTTTAGGTTGGCAATGCAGATACCCTACATATTAGTAAATTTTGTTTTCAGATTTAGTTGGCTGATCTAACAAATTTTGAGTGGGACCGTACTGATGGAAGGAGTTTAAAATTTAATATCTTAAAATTGTTGTTAGATTTACAATAACTAAATTCGTGATAATTATTTTTTTCTTTATATTTAAATATTTTGCATAAATTGAAAGCTTGGTGTTTTTGGCCATAATATTTTATTAAAAATTATCATTTTCGCCTATCTGGTCTGGATTAATGGTTATTTATTAAAGTGTTATTTAGAAATAGTTTACATACTTACACTTTTGTACACATAGTCATAAAATACACCTTCAATTAGAGCGCTTAGGTATGTAAAAAAAAATGTCAAATAGTGTACATATTTCTGAATATCAAACAGACTTTATGAAATGTATTATTATATTTATGAAAAACTCTTTACAGTTGAGTTATCCTGATAAAATATCTCCTATAAAGAAGGAGTGGTTCATTCTCCATATTATTACAAATCTACATTAATTTTTAAAGATGCCTAAGATAAGTCGATTTATTTCATCTGATTTAACTTCATTAGCTGCTTCCTATATTAAATTATAAAATAAATAAAACAAAACAAGTAATATCTAATTTATTTATTCAGAGTATCTGATCTAAAGACAATAAGATGCTTATATATTTTTATAAAATAAATTTATCAAAAACGTTGAGTCATGTTGGGCTTTAAGTGGCAGTGTCCACCACGGGTTTTTATGAAAAAAAAAAAAACAAACATGTAATGACAGAAGAGAAATGTATGCAATTTTTGTGAGTAGATACTAGTCTGGACACTTTTAAGATAAGAGCAGACAAGTGTTGGGATTGGCGTTTTGCCAGCTGGACTTCTTAAATGGATTGCTTGTGAGTTCAAACGTTAACTATTGATGTAATGTGTTTAAATGGAAATAGTCATTTGTATATTTAGCTTTTTATTAAAAAGCAGTGGTGATTTAATAAAAGAAAAAGCTTAAAGTAAAGAGACAACATAGAGTTTTTGTTCTATTTTCTTAATAACTATATAATGTAGGTCCCATAGGCAGAATGTCTTATTAGTTTTAAATATATACCATTTCAAGCTAGCATTGAATTCACAATGATATGAGTACAAGCGCAACATAGTGATACCCTCCTGAATAAGAGGCTTCGAGCAACGCCAGATTGGGAGGCTTCGGTAGGCGCTGAATAAAGCACCACAAAATCTATTTTGTCGCCGATTAGGGTTCATGATTTCTCACGAGCCTATCAATTTCTCAAAGGTCTCGAGGTCTCAAACTCAGGCTATGGGTCTTCTCGGGTTGTCGAGAAATTTCAAATTGCGATGTACTACAGCACGTAAAAACCGTCTGAACTCAGCAAGTCGAAACACTAATGAACGTGTGTGCCATTACAATTGTTTATAACCAAGCTCGCTGAAAATTCCATTTTTCAGTGAAAATCCTAGAATTTACTGATCGAAATTAAATAGGAAAATAGTTTTGAATGACTTTGTTGTCAGAAAAGTTCAAAAGACATAAAAATAAATCTCATGGAAAACAATGGACATAGATAGCAAATGAATTAACAAAATAAAGTTTCAAACAAAAAAACAATTCAAAAAATTCTTAAAATCAATCTTTTTTAAAAGGGGGTTTTTCCCCTTTTTTGGCTTAAATGCTTTTCATTTAATGAAAAATTTTTGGGAAACAGTTTTCATGAAAGAGGGAATTACCACTGCATTTAATGCCTACTGGAGGGTTCTTAGGCCTTTATTTTTACGTCGTGGGGGCTGTACTCGCTCAGCCCTCGGCTTGTGGAAACAAATACGGGCTTCATTTTTTTTTCCTTGGTATTTTGTGGGCAACAACCACAAAATACGAAGCAACAACATCAGAGATGCTAAGCAGCAGTTGATCTGAAATTTCCCCCGAAGATCCCAATTAAACCCGTATTAGTTTAAAATCAGCGCAACAAGAAGCAATTTTTAAAGATACAATGGTCAGGTATAAGGTTTGGTTTTTGTGGTCCTTTAATATTAAAATCGATATGTTGAAATTATATAACCGAAACAAATTAAAGGGAAAATTCCCTAGATATTAGAAAAAATTTCCCCTTTTTTTTCCCAGGGGAAAAAAATAAGAACAAAGGGAATAATTTCCTGGGTTTGGGCTTGTTGTAATACCACTATATTGTTTATAGCGACGCCGCCGGGACTTGCCCGATCGAAAAGATCGGTACCCTGTGTTTTTTAAAACAAACGGCAAACGCAAATAGTTTTATTTTATAATTTCATAGAATCAAATATGATTCTCGATTTCCCGGTTTTTTCCGACCCCCGTTCGGGAACAAAGCCCAACGATTTCGGGAATTCTCAACCAAAAAATTTTCGAATGAACCCTATCCCGATTTTGCAAAGGGAATATTTGGGTTTTTTTAACCATTTAACCATATTTTCTTTCTTCCCCCATATATGGCCAGTTTTCTAACCACCTACTATGGTATCTGGCTTACCTAAAAATAAAAAACCTTTTCAAATTAAAAAAGTAGATTCTCTAACCCACTTCTTAAAATTTTCAGCTTTCATCTCGCCATGGTAATTTTGTTTTTTTTAGATTTAAAACTTCTACTGGCACCATCAACAAACCCTTTTTTCTCCAACCATGTAGAATAATGTATCTAAGGAAAATAAAAAGTATTTCATTATTTTTTTAATTAAATATACTTTAATTTTTTCATAAAAAATCGGCAAGTGTTTTCTGTAGTTTAATTTTTTGTCAAAAAGGGGCTACAGGTTTAATCATATTCCTATGTATGAAAGAGACCCTAACTGGGTATCTGAATCTGTCATAAAATATTTTATTTTTCTCAGGATCCCCCTTATGCTTAAAGTCTAATTTACATCTACAGTGTTTTATAGTGAAGTCAGATCATTGATAAGTTTGCAGTCTCAACTCTGGGGAAAATGAAAGGGTGGGGAAAAAAAGTGGAAAATGGGAACTGGACAATAAAGGGATGCATTTGAGTAGACTTTTAATTTCTCAAATTTGGGGATTAAAAAAGAAAAAATTATGACAGCTAATGCTTCGACAGAAGCTGTAAAAAATTTTCCCTAAAAAAGAAACAGGTCTTCTACAGCTTGTCGTGTGCAAGAGTAAGGTTTTTGTAATAATTTTTTAAGGCAAACAAAATTTTATTAGAGGATTGTAAAATTACCTTGTGATTTAAAGAAAAATGGGCCCTTCAATTTTTCCTTAAGTGTGGGGAAAATACTTTTTTTTTTTAGCGTATGGTTAGTCTTTGAATGTTTTCCTTTTAAAAAAACCCCTCGTCATCCTGCCCAAAAACCCGCGGAAAGGGGCCGTTGAGAAGGTCCCGGTTTCATCAGGGAAAAATTTCCCAAAAATTTTTATTTTCTCCTAAAACATTATTTTCCATAAAACCTTTTGAAAATTTCCTTCTCAAAAGGTTTCCCTTTGGTTTTTCCATTAGGCCTAAGTTACTTATAAATTTCCTATTTTGCTTCTTATATTGTCAGCAAGTGCCACAATGCGATCCTAAAAAATACATTCAAAATTATATTTAAATCTTAAAATATTTGGACATCTGAGGATGTTTTTTAATTATGATACTTTAAAACGAGTTATTTTACCTTTTAAGATATATTCTGATAGCATCATTTGTAAAAAATAAATTGCCAACAAAAGATCCCCATTTAATTTTAGACCCATTTTCAAACTGTGCAACTTTTTAAAAATTAACTTTTTGAATATCAAGACGAAGTTTAAAACCCATTATTTTACTTTAAGCTGATTGCATTTAGTTTTAAAATGAATATTATCATAATTATGTGTCCCATTTCAGGGTAATTTTTTTTTGGTCGTTATAATATGGGTTGTTACCGGTCATAATTCTCAGATGTATGGTTTTTGAATTGGGGCCTCGTCTTGCGAACACTTTAAACGTCAAATTTTGATAACAATTTTTTGCAACTGGAAAAATTTACCCAAAGAGTGTTTCTTTGGAAAGCTCTTTCATGTAGATTTTTTATTCCTGCTTTTCGGGTTACAATTTTAAAAGAGGCCAACAAATAAAAACGTATAATTTAAAAATCAAATATAGGGTAAATTATATTATTGAACCCAAAGGGAATATTGTGTGTTTTTTTTAAAACTGGAAATGAAGTTTGTGTCAATATCTCGAAAGGATTTCTACCGTTAATCGATTTATCTTTTAAGTCCTTAAACAAAAGTTTTTTAAACTTTTTTAAATTATTCTTCCTATTATTAATACATTTTGTAAAACACCCACTATATTTCCTACTTCATTTTCCTTGTTTTGCCATTTTTAAAGAGTAAAATTACCTCAAGAAGACAAAAATTTTGTTTGACTTAAAACTCTTTTTGAAAAAGAGAATTCCATTGTTCCTATAGAAACAATCGTTGCTATAGATAAATTCAATGTATCAAGTAAACATTATTTTTGTTTTTTGTAGAGGTAATTTCCTTTGAAAATGGCGAAATAATAAAATCAACTAAAATATAAGTGCGGTAAGTTTGTACACCGAAATGTACTAAAAAGGGTTTTCATAGAATTTTAATTAAAACATTTCGAAAAAGGCCGTTCTGTATTAATTTCGGAATTATGGATCCATAATAAATTTGCCTTTGTTGTCACCGTTTCATGGTGTACAAACCTACTAATTTATTGGTATTACTACCATTCCACCTTCCATAATAACGACGTTTTTGCTGAATAAGTTTCGGCATTCAGCAGAAATCGATTAACGGTAGAAATCGTTTCGAGAAATTGACACAAACTTTAACTTGGCCATTAAAAACACACACACACATATCGTCACTGTAATTGCAAAATGTCGTAGGTTGAAATTTGCCGTTAATTCAAAATGCAAAAATGCGTATGTTAATAAATAAACCTAATTAATTAACTTCAAGTATTAACAATTATAATACTAATATTTTTTTTGCTCTTTTGTACAATGGCTTTATTTAACATAAGACCTTTTGAAATTACATTGAAGATATGGTCCCTTTGGCGTTCAATAAATTACCTAATTTTTTATGATTCCTAAATCAGCTACGTTTTTGGTATTTGTTGGCCTCGAACTCTAAAATAATAACCTATTGAAAAGTGCTTAGGACATAAAAATTTAATAAATGAGCTTTGAATATGGCCTCGTTGAAATCCGTCAATCCATTTTCCAGTTATAGCTTTTTAAAGAATTGAATAAAATTTGACTTTTAAGTGTATCCAACCAGAGGTCCTCAATTCAAAACTGGCATAAACGTCTAGAGTTATTGTAGCCGGTCACAACCATATTATAGATAAAAAAAATTACCACTGTTGGGACCACTCGAATTTTTTGTTTTTTGCACCTCTATTGATCACCCTTCATCCATGGTAATATTTATCTTACTAAAACTAAATGCAATACAGCTTAAAGTGAAAAACCGGTTTTAAACTTCGTTTTAGATATTCGAAAGTTAATTTTAAAAACAGTTACAGCAGTTTGAAAATGGGTCTAAAAATTAAATGGTGATTTTTTGTTGACAGTTTATTTATTGGTTATATTTTCTTACCTCCGACTCATCACAGCTCAAGTGGGTTTCAACTTTTAAACTGAAATACAGTTATCATTGGATTTTACACTAAAATATCTATTCTAGTGGTTTTTTCCTCCAATAATTAAAAACTTAGTCCAAAATAAAATAAATTATTAAATTAAAAAATGTCAATTAACCCACACAAAAAAAAAAAATAAAAACACTGCAGAGTAATCCCTAATCTCATAATTACTTTAAAACACGAAATAACACACCCAAACACAAAAAAATTAATACAAAAAAAAGTGTAATCCATTCTGGGATTTGCCAATCAGCTGATTTTTTACGTTGAGTCTAGTAATTTTTGTTTTTGAACATGTAAGCCAACACAAAAATGTTAGCTTGGACAAACTATACTCAGATTATCCATCGCAACCTTCGAGCTTATACTACTAGAGGCAGTCTTGCAACTTGGTCATGCGAACAATGTGCGTAAGAGCGAAAAAAAAAATAAGTGAACAACATTTCTTTCTTGCTCTAAGTGCTGATTAGTCGGCGGGGAATAGTATATACCATGCTGACCAATAAGCATGCCGAGCGGGATATATATTCCTAAAATAGGAGTATAGCTATTCTTTCTTGCTCTAGGTGCTAAGTAGTCGACGTCTTTTTTTCTAGTATTTTGTCTACTCTAGAGGTAATACTACCTGAATGTTAAAGAAACATAAGTCAGGTTCGAGTTAAAATGTTGACACTTTAGATTTCAAGCCCCGATCCTTAAGCAAATTTTTGACATTCCTTTTCTACCTTTCAAAACAGTGACAAACATGAGTTTCCTTTAAATGCAACAAGAACATGTGATCCCTATTTTGACATTCTCTTCCTTATTTTTTACAGAGTCCCAGCCCAGGAAGTACGGATGTTAGATCAATATTTGCTACCACGTTTCTAATATAAAGTATAGATGTCGTAAGTAGTAGAGTAGAAAAATAAGAAGAATAATAAGAAAAAAAGATTACTTAATAAAAGTTGTGCTTGTTGTGTTAAAAGTAAAAAACGTCTAATTTTATTAAAAGTAAAAATCAAAGCAGCTATTTCATCACTAAAATTATCAATAAAATGTAATAAGCATGAGTTATATTAAAGAACCTGTTAAAAACCAAATTTAAAGAAGTTTTGCAGTACTGGTCATTTGAGCTATCTATCGTACTGCTTGTTAAAAAAAATATATATAAAATGTCTTTGTTGGAGTGCCAAACCTATTTTTTTCACATTCTGTGTAAAGTATTTTTTTAAGTTTAATTGATTTTTAAAGCAAAATCCCGAACTAAATTATTTATTGTTATCCATTTTTTTTTTCACCCTTTGTTTTAAAATTTTAAACCCCTTGTTTAGTCCATTGCTAACTTTAACAATGGATCACAATCCATAAGGATGACAGAAAACTTCTTTGCTCACTATCAAACATTATGGTGCTCTAGGGGCAGAGAATCCATCAGTTTCGTTTTATTTTTTATCTTTTTTTTTTTCTTTACTACAGCTCACGAAGGCCTGTGTGGGAGATTATTAACAATCTTATAAAGAAACTTTTTAAAAACATTTTAGTGTATCTCTTTTTCTAGATATATAACAAAGGGAGATAAAACTGTTTACAATTAAAAGCAATCAAACATTGAAATAGTGTCTACCCCAAGACCATTGATGGTCAAACGTGGTACCTGACCCCTGCCGTTGTCCTTTATTGGCAAATTTTAGGATATTCATTAATATTTTCTTTTTTAAATTTTAAAGAGATCATAGATCATAACATGTCGTTATGCAAAACTTAATGACACGAAATATGTTTTTTATTAATTTTTATTTTGCTTTTTAATATTATTCTCAAAAAAATCATAACGGAATATTAACGGTGAAGATGGGCAACACTGCTTTTTGTTTTATTCATAATTTTTGTACGCTAGGGTCCGAATCGTCGGTCAGCTGTAGTAAATTTTTTTTGTTTGGAGGCGGTGTTGCATTTCAAACTAGCTCAGAAGAGATTTGTGTTTTTAAAGTGCGGTTATAAGAGATTTTCTTAATATTTTATGTATTATTTTTAATAAACAGACTAAAAATGGTTGTGAAGTGCCGGTTTTGGAAAATGGGGTTTTCG
>JAHBCN010023311.1:0-12728 GCA_019359885.1 Listronotus oregonensis | reverse complement strand
TTTAAAACCCCTTTTTTTAAAATTTTTAAAATTTTTTACGTTTTTTATTTTCAAAAAAAAAATTTAATTTTTTAAAACGGCATTTTCGGAATAACATAAAAATATTTTTTTTATGTAATGTATTTCTTATCTTATCAAGAAAGTAAGGGTTCAATGGCCTTATCTTAGTCTGCGAATTTTTGCAAACGGATAATAAATAACTTATAGTAAATAATCAGTGAATAATTAATTGTTTTTTAGAGTAAAAATAGGTCAGAATTATCCAAACTCAAAAGTTCATATTATTTTTTTTTGTCGAAAGACAGCCCGTTGTACCTAAATAACGCTTCTGCCAAATATTTTTTTATACGAAATTCTATAGCAGAATTACAAGCAATTAAATATCAGATATAAAACTTTTCCGCGAAAAGGGCATCTACATCACAAGGGGCTAACCACACGTATTCACAACGCCTGATCGACAAAGGCGTCTGAAGCTAAGTTCCAATATTACACCTCGAATGAAAGCGGAGTAAATAAAATACCAAGCGGAGCTAATCCGGATATGGAAACACTTTTGGTTTGCGATCAGTGAATAAGTGCCATTTTTATTTCTTTATTTAAAAAATAAAATACCATAATCTGTTTATCTTCATTTGACAAAACCACATTAAGGAAACTATAGTAACAACAACAAAACATGTGTATTGCATTGGTTTAAAAAGTCGGTAATCATGATTACTTACGAGATGTTTTTCTCAAACGATAATAAACAGTTTTAAGAGGTTTAACCTGTTTTTTGATTTTTTTTTTGTAGAAAGTACGACGGATTTTGACGGTATAATTACCTTTAACATTTATTATGGTGCATCGTTAATTGACATTAAACCAATTTATTTTAAATAAAAAAAAGGGCACGACTGATTTTTTCTTTTTGCTCTGAACGAAATAAATTAACGAAGTAAAAAAAATAATATTGGCAATCGGCAACCCTTGTGTCTGCATATCGCTGTTTGGTCTGACGACAAATTTAAAAGGCCAGACGTAAACTTTAAATCTTATTTAGGCCAAACTATTTTTTTTTGGGAAAAAATATTTGGGAGATGATTGTTTGACCGGCAAAGAAAGATATTTGTTGTGTTTTCTTTTACGTCAAGAAAGTCAAAGAAAAAAATTAAACAAGAGGTCAGTCGCGTAGACTTTATCTTTTGAAATTATTTTTGGCATAGGTCCATTCAACGAGGTTCGAATTGGGCCATATTAGTTACTTTCCTTCTGTTTAAATAAATATAAAATAGCCATCCTGTGTATTTTTGACGTAGAATCCTTTAAAGACCCAAAATAGGTATTTAACTAAAGTAAATAATATAAACATTTTCTTATTACGACACTTTATTTATTGGATAATTGTTAAAATAAATAAATAGTAATAAAAGGATTTTTGTATTTATTTTGAGTAACAACAGTAACAAATTTATTTTATATAATAAATTTGAAGTTGTTGAAGAAAAAAGAACAATTATTATTGGAAAATCTAAAATACAAAATGTCAATATAATGTCAAAGGCAGCTTTATTATATAATAAATAATACCTTTGACGTGTTTCTTTAAGCGTCCCACTTGTGGCTTTAGCCACATAGCACATTTCTTCGGCCGAAGCCGAAGATGTGAGCAACTCAGGTATTTTAGTTCCGAACTGATTAAAGACATAAAATTTTGAAATTTCCCATACAAATTTTATTTTACTCCATTTTATATTATGTGAGTTGATAATTGAAAGTAAATAATTAAAATAAATAAACTGCATTGCATTGTTGTGAAAATATATCGTCATTTTAATGATATTGTTAATACCATCCTAATGATTGAGGCTATATAAATCTTCAGTCCAGGAAACTTAACAATACTTTGTGTTCAGTAAGAAGATTATTAAAACTTGTTTTTATTATATAATTGTTAAATAAAATTTGAGTAACTAATTAAGCTGACGTTAATAAGAAGAAATATGTGTACAAAGTGTGTCGACTTGGCCCATATACATCACTACGATTTTTCAAATTAAATGTCACGTTTCCCGTGCTTGTGAAAGCCTCTTCTTCAATGGGCTGTCAATTTAACATTTCCTCCAAATCGGTTTCAGTCAAATCTTTATTTTGCGATTCAAGCAACTTCTAAACGTCACTTGATTCTATCTTCTTCTATTCCATTCGCAATTTCGACTATTAGTCCATTTGACGACGCGTTTACAAAGGATATTTGGTTGGATACCTACATATTGGAATCCCTTTTATCAATGTGTATGTACCGATGTACCGATTAGATCCGCGAATAAAGAAATCTTTAGCCGCGAATATAGGAATTGGGTCGCATTTTTTTAATCGACGAATAGTGACAACGCAAATGAAAAAAGCAAGGAGAATTTAATTTTTATCAAGACTAAACGTGTTTTAACACTTGGATATTTCTTAGCATTGCTCTTTTTGTGCCTCACACATTTTACATTATAACGGATTTAATATTATATTAAATAATGAGTTGTTAAAATTAAATATTATAGCTGACACCGGGCTAATTTAAACAAATATACTGAAAACAGACTCTGTGGTAGATGTTTATAATTTGGAAGTTATAAAAACCTCAACGTCAAAATTGAACTTTCGATCAAACAGCAGGTGGAACAGATTTTGTGTCAAATAACTTGAATAATGTTTAAAAAAAAGACATATAGGTTTATAAATGTGTTTTTTGCTTTACTTTGATAACTGTTTACATAATTTGTATGTTTAGTCTATAGAAACTAGCTAAATGGCTGCTGACTTACTTCCTAAAATAATAAAGAGAGTCTTTTGTACGGTTAAAAAAATATTTCCGCTGGCTGATTAAATTATTATTGGTTTAAGTGACATAGCCTTTTTATTACTGTTAAGATGGTGCTAAAAATGGTTAGTGGCTAGTAGACTATTACAGATATCACCTCACTAGGTATATGAGTATATGGGTTGTCCGGAAAGTACGTGCACAAATTTTTATAAGGACCCCGCAAAGTCATTATATGCAAGAATGGATTTCGTCCAATTTTCTTAAAACGTTGCAAATTGACAGTTTTTACCATGCTTATCAAAAGTCTCATTGACTAAAAACCCGATAATCCCTTAACGCCTCCAAAATCACACCCAAAGCTCAGAAGAATGCATTTGACTGATTATGGTTAATGGGCCCCTTGCATTTTTAAAAAACACGTCCAATCTCCTTTTTGTCTATTAAAAAACCATCTTCCACATATCTTTTCTCAGAAGAAAATTATTTCGGCGTAATTACGATTTAAAGTTTACGTCTGGCCGTATGACAACACAAGTGTTGCTGATTTCCAATATTTTTTTTTTGCTTCGTTAATTTATAATATAATAATAATATAAAAAAAAATTGCCAAAACCCATTTTCCATGAGTATTGTGCGGGATCCTTTTATGACTTATGACAGACTCCTGACATCAAAATAAGTTGATTTTTTACCAACTTCATCATCATCATCATCATCAAACAGCCGTCCGCGTCCACTGCTGGACATAGGCCTCCCTTAGTGTCTGCCACCGCTTTCGATCTTGTGCGTCCTGTATCCAGTTCCCCGGGATTCTCTTAATATCATCCGTCCATCTTGTTGGTGGCCTGCCTCTGTTTCTATAGGCTTCATGCCTTGGTCTCCACTCCAGAATACGCTTTGACCATCTTTAATCCGTTGTTCGTGCCAAATGGCCAGCCCAGTTCCACTTCAAGGTTGCAAATTTCTCTATGACATCGATCACACCCGTCCTATGTCGTATAGTCACATTGGGTGTCCTGTCTCTCAGAGACAGTCAGTACCAACTTAGTTTTATCTAAAATTACTTTTTTTATCCGGTAGAGAGCGTCAGAAGCTTTTAGAAATATTGTTTTTTCCTAACTTTTAAGAAAACGTGCTAATTTACTCCTTTTTTTTGGTCTATAGCCGGACACTATAAAATTACTTCTTGGTCGTATAGTTAACGGATACAAAAAAGTGTAAGATTATAAGAGTGAAGTAATTAATAAAAATTTCTTCAGATTTTCTATATTATTTACATTTTCGCAATTACCTGTAAACTTTAATTAATTGCAATCCTGAAACGTAACGTAAATATTGGTAATAAATTTAATTAAAAAATTAAATGCAAAAAAAATACACAAGAAAAAACTTATTAACACTCGCTATTAAAAAAATGAAATTGGATGGTTAAAAAGTGTCAATTCGTGGAAATTAGCGTCATCCTGCACATTGGCTTACGTAATATTTTTCTTGTATTTCTTTCAATTTAATTAATTTTTTATATTTACGTATTGTTTTTTTGCATTTAATTGATATTTGCAGGTAATTAACGACATTCCTTCTGGAAAAACAAGTTACACAAAAAATGTTGGAAAAGAAAGTTTTGAAAGTTTATGGTTTACAACTTTAAATCATACGTAATATTGAAGATAAATACCCAAATGTTGTAAATGATATTTATTAATACTAAAACTAAATCGTTTTAAACTTATAATTTATCGTTAAAAAATAAAAAATCTAATTTTATTATGCTAATAATGTTAAGTGGACACTTATTTTAAAATGTTATCGTGTCATAAATGTCAATAGAGCAGATAATAAAAAAAGTGATAAAACATTTAAAGTAATAATTTATTTAATATATTGTGAGATATGAAAAAGAGTTTATTTACTTACTATACTAACCCAATTTGAAATGTCAAAAATCGAAAGTTGCTATCGGATAAAAAGAAGAGAAATAGTCCAGTAACTGAAGACCTGAAAGTACCCAAAGCTGTAAATAAATCTGTACAGTTTTCATTTGTGGCGCAATTCTTAGGTCTTCGCGGATTCTTTCGAGCGAGAAAAAGTTTATCACGGACGTGGGAACCGGCTGAAAATGGCCAAAGTCCCAAAAATGTGTTTCCCGCGAATATCTGCCAAAATATTTTAACCAAAAAATAAAAATCACCTGGAAATCTACAAAAATTATTCTTACCATTTTTTTCGCAACACAACTATTTTTCGCAAAAACGGCCGTCGAAGAACACACTGGATAGATGTAGATGTAGATGGGCAAAACATTTTTTTATTAAAACGCAAGAAAGATGGTGAAGGAAATTTTCTGGGATCATTGAACACTTGATAAGGTCTCATTATAAAAAATAAATGTTAATAACAAACCATTTTTTTTAAAAATATCAACAAATTAATGAGATACTCTCAAAACATTGTGAAAAAAAAACTCTGACCAGTTTTTTTAATATTCCAGAAAAATCAGAATGGACCCGAACTCTTATGCAATAATAGTTACGGGTTTTCCCAATCCGAATGACTTTGAATGACTAAAAAATGTACATTATTGCCCGAGTAATGAAACAATTCGTCCGCCCGCTTATAAGTGAATCCATGAAGATAGCGTTATTCTAGCGGTAGAGCGGCAGCTGAAATAAGGGGACTTTTGGATCCCGTCATCTTGAAAAATATCGATTTTTTGAAAAAAATTATAAGAACTATTTTTGTAGATTACAAGGTAATCTTCATTTTTGTTTAAACGAAAATTCTCCAGTTTGCATATTTTGGCAGATATTAGCGGGAAACCCATTTTTCGGGCCTTGAGGAGCCATTTTCAGCCCTTTCCCACCTGTTATTGTTGATAAACTTCTTTTTGCTTAAAAGTATCTCCGAAGACCTAAGAATGGCGGCACAAGGAAAAACTGTACAGATTTATTAACAGCTTTGTCCCTTCATTTACTGGACTAAAAATGTAAATGGCTAAAAAAAATCGATGATTTGACGGATTTGTTAATCGTTTTATCAATAGTTACCTCAGTAACGACTGTATTTTATATTGCTGATTAATCTGTTAACGCTTGTGTCATATTTATTTGTGGAATTTTCTTACCAAATACCATTTGTTCTCAGATTTTTGAGCCGAATATTTTTTGCCTGGTTTCGAATACTTATTTTCGGAAATTTAACTTAACCTCTTTCTTAAAAATTTTCACAAGCAAGCAAAAAATAATTAGTCAAATCTGGGCACTTATGGTATAGGTATTACCTATGAGAATACCATGAAAGGGTTACATAATTTTAACACTTCAAATTCGCTACTAACGCGCTAATATTCTTTTTAACTTAAGACAAAATTTGACTATTTCAATAAGTTTTCGTTGGGTTACTTGCCTGGAAAGTTTCTAAAAAATGCGACCACTTCGGTCTTGGGCCCGGGTATAGCGAACTGAGTGTGCTCAGTGAACTGGCGAATCGCTTTAAACACAAAAAAAAAACAAAAAATTTAAAAACCTTACCTACGTTTCGGTGACAAGTCGGTCACTGTTATCAAGTTGAATTTAAATGAAAAAAAAAAATTAAAACTTAAAATTTAGGAAATCTAAGAGCTTTTTAATATTTATGACATTTTGTCATAAATTACGTATTATTTTATTTGATTGGTATATTTAAAATTTTCAAAAGACCAAAAAGGTTGGTTCGTTAATTGATTTTAAGTTTACCTGAAATTACTTTAGCATCAAGCGTAGGTTACCATGTATTATTTAAATTAACATATATTGATAAGACACATCTCTATTTAATAATATAAATGCACTTTTTTTGAACAAGTTTCCTTTGCTAAAATACTAAAAGCATTTCAGTTTGTTATGCGGTTGTTGTCCAATGCGTGTTGACAAATTTTTGATTTGTAGAATTCTGTTTCTGTTTTTAATGTATATTCTATGTTTTTCTTATGCGTTTGGCTAATGGTCTGAAAGTTTCACCTATATAAAATGTATTGCATTCACAAGAAATCCTATAAATAATTATATTGAATGGTTTTGTTTTTGTTACTTGAGATCTAACAATGTTTTGTGTTTAAAATATAGTACAAATATTAAATGTATTACCTATTGTTTGATTTTTATTTCATAGGCCAGGAATATACGGTAAAAATAAATTCGTTATAGGTCCATTTTGATTTTGTCCTAAATTTGGTTGTTTAAACTTTAGAAAGCATTTGTTTATAAAATTAAGAGAATAATTATTTTGAACTGAAATATATTTTCAAAATTCTTTTTAATTTTCTATGTTTTGATTAGAACAAATTATTTCAATTCTATCAAAAAGACTTTTTACAACCCTTTTTTTACCATTATTGGGTAATTAGAGTTATAACGTATCTAATTGTATTTTTGGGACCACAACCGAAATGGTACCATTCTTTAGAAACCTTCCAGGCGATTAACCTAACGAGAACTTATTGAAACATAAATCCATCACAAAACTATAGAACATATTTAAAATTTAACTACTCGAGATAAAATTTGGCGGTATTTATATGAATATTTCACTTATGTATAAATTTTCCCATAAGACGTAAAAATCAAAAAAATTTTGCGGAAATTTTACGTTGCCTAGACAAAGTGGTATTTCCATTTACAAATAAAAAATAATCGAACCTGTTTGTTTGTATTGTCAATTAGAAACGTCAAAATGAGTCGATTTGGTCATGTAAACGATAAAAAAATAGATAAAGTAATTCAAAAAACGATTTCAGTTATAGATTTAATTATGTTGCATGAAATTGAAAATTGTATGATAAAAAAAAAACATTGTAATAGTATAATACTCCCATATTTCTCCATTCTGGAAATATTCTCCCTAAATACCGCTCGTGCCTAAAAATTAACCAGATAATTTTAAGCACTCGTAGTATTACCCCCGAAAATTGTTATAGACAAAGTGATTCTTTGTTTTATAACTGTTATTTGTGTAAGGTTTAGTTAACCTACTTACTAATTGGTAAGAAGAAAAGAGACATAACTGTACAAATAACTGTATTTGTGTTAACTTATTTTCAAAAAAAGTGTCATAACCATCTAAAATATATAAAAATTTGTTTAAATATTTCCAGTGGAAATATTTTCGTGAAAAATAAAATATAGGAAATTTCCTAATGTCCATTTCCATTTGTACTTAGATTTTGAGTCAGATATTGTTTGCCTGGTTTTGAATACTTTGGAAATTTAAGTCGTTTCTCAATATCCGGTCCAAATCTAACCATTTATAGTATTACCTCTAATAAACTTTTCTACCATGATAAATTTTCAATAAATGTTTAGTTTTTTGAGTTTTATAGTTATTATTTCTATTTTTCCAATATTTTCATAAATTTCCAAAGTTTCCTTATATATTTCCGAAAATATCTCCAAATATGTATATTTCCGGAAATTTTCCATCATTTATTTATCATTCCTTATTTGGAGTTAAAAAATATTTGATAAATATTAAGTAAGAATAAACTTCTTTACCTTGTATTACTTAAAAAATCTCGCTTTTTTGGTATTTTTTTAATAAATTTTCTTCCGAGTTGACGATATATTATGACGGCTTTAAATTTACTTATATAAATTTTTTATTGAAACGAAACTCTACATTGTGGGTTTGAAAGTTTCTAATTACTTATTCGCTTGCTGACCTTTTTAGGTACATTTAATGATCCATAACCCATTTGTAGTTCTAACATAGGAAATATCGGTTTTAATGAATTACATTGTGTTGTTTTACTACCAATCCGTGTAATAATAATAGTAATATGACTGTTGTTAACAGATTAAATAGGTGTTATTATTAAACTAATACATCAGTTCAGTTCAGAAGCACAGTTTTAATAAATAATAGTACACTGTTTTGCGTGAGTAATTTAAATAGGTTAATAGGAAAATTGGCATAAATTGTTAGTTGCAAAACGTAATTCTATACTTTATTGAGTTTTACAACTTTTATAATAAACACTCTTTAATGTGGGCGTTTATGAATCAGAGGTATGGTAAAATTTGTATACATTACTCTGTTATGTCTAGAGATTTGTCTTTTGTCAAAACTGTTTATGGTGTTTAAAAAGTATGTAGTAGAACTAACCAATAGGCTATTTGCCACCATTAAAAATAAGCTTTAAATTGTGGTCATCCTATCAGATAATAGTATAAAGAAGCATATTTCTCTATATAAAGTAAAATATGCATATTTATTGCAAGTTATATGTATTAAAATTCAAATATTTTTGAAATTAATTCAGCGACTGAAACGCTCTGTGATTGGTTACAACTTTGGTGACGTCACTTGCAAGTAAATAAATGTCACAAGCTTTGTGTTGTGTGTTTTCAGGTGTTATTTTCGATCTTTAACTATCTAAATAACTGTTTCTTGACCATTTTATATAAAAAGACATATTTCAAGTAACATAATTATCCGTTTCGTACCTCAAAATGGACATTTTGAATTTTGAATTTTGTGCAAGCCGATAACAGAAACCTACCTGAGATAGACGCATTTATGATTGTGCGTCTCTTTAAAAATAACGCTGACTACTATGCTGCAGAACTCAAAAATGTAAAAACAGCTGTGTAAGTACCTCTAAAAAATTATTTATTTACGTGTTCATCATTCAGTATTTCTCAAAATCTTATTGTAGGTAGAAAACAAATGTATTAGGTATATACCTTGATCGGGCTCAATAATTTCCTGTCTAATCTGTGTAATCTCTTTCTAAGGTGTCAGCAATATTTTTGCCATGTGGTTGACTTCTTTCTTCACATTCTTCGAAAAGATCCATTCTTTCTCTTTTTGCGAACACTGTTCGAGAATGTCCAGGTTCTGACAGCCGTCTTTTACGATTTCCTGACAATTACATTTTGTTGGCACAGCTTCATCTGCCAAAAGTAAATTCTTCGCGAAGTCCAATTTTAATTCGATAATCATACCGTTAAGTATAAAAAGAGAAAGTACCAACTTGCTAGGTATTTAACTTCTAGAACAAACAAAATCATTCTAATCCAAAAGTTAGGTTATACCTGTTTATAAGTTATCTAAAGGCGGTATTTTGTTGTATATAAATCGATAGGTATTTAAAGCAGGATATTTGTATAGTTACATTAAAGTGATTTTCACACATAAAAACATTTGTAACTACTTTTTTCGCCGATTAGGATTTGTTGGGGCAGATATAAACAGTTTTTGTGGTGTTTTCAGAGAAGTATTGGTACATTGTAGCACTACACACCATTTATATACCATTTTAGCCAATAAATTGAGAAATTATTAACGAAATTCACTGTAGTTGCACTCGTTGTTAACTTGTTTACTTGCATATGACGTCACGCAAAACATATGTCGACGTCATTACAGAGACAGGTTTTAGCGCGAATTTTATAATTTAAACTTTAACATTGAGTTTTATTAAAAATACAGGAGATTTTCCAGAAATATAAAATGTATTGTGTTTGTTAGGTATCAAAGAATAATTTAAAATGATTTTTCAATTCAGTCAAATAGCCTATTACGAATCAAATAACAGATGATTTAAGGTGCCCACTAAATATTTGAAACACTATCTAGACGCACGGTAGTTGGCCAGGCCAAGTTCCGGCCTGATGCACGCCGTGTGTATATTACACGAAATTTTTCTGCTTGTTTTTTCTTCTCATCATAACTTCTTTATTGTTTCATATAAAGGTATGAAGTTTGGTATACACAATAGAGTAATACATATGGTATGACCCCAGATTGAAAAGAGAACGACAATTTCCTCTATTCCACTTCTAATACGAAGACGGTCGACGCTGATTCGATAGCTATTTTCGACAGTGTTGCCATTTCGTAAAATATTTATTAGCAATTTAAGAATGTTTTTAAAATCATACATTTTATAAAACTTTTTATTAAAAAAAAGTTTAGCGCTTAGCAAAAAAAAATGCAAAAAATATTACTATTTTAGAATGGTTTAAGATACTTTTTTATTTTAATAATAGATATTTATTATTTTATCGGGCAAGACAATATAAATAATTTTATTTTTATTAGTTGGCAACACTGCCCGTCGCGTTATCTTGCAATACTTTTAATGACTGTCTAGGGTGACTAGGCACATTTTTACATAGGTTTTTGCATTAGAAATATATTCGAGTAAACAAAAAAGTAATTTAATTTTATGGTATTTCAAAGCTAAAACAGATCCCATTCTGCCATCTTTAATTGTTTTTAAAAAATCCGTGTGCATTAACCATTGTGGTAAATGTTATTACGAAGACCAATAAGCCCGTCCTATATCCGAAGAAAGAGTCGAAAGTGACTAAAATGTATATGCTTTTGTGGAAGCAAATGAGCCATGCTCCAGCATTCAAGTTTCCCAAGAAATTGGCATTCCAGACAGCACAGTTAGACATGTTTTAAAAAAGCATGTGTATAAATCCTACAACATTAAAACTACTCAGGAAATTTTCTCAGATGATTATATCAGGCGAATGGAGTTTCGTGAGACCATGATAAGGAAAATTGATGAAAATAACGATTTCCTAAAAAAATTCTGTTTACAGATGAATCATCATTTTTGCTTCATGGTTAATATCCTGCAGTCGCCAGATATTGGTCACGGAAAATAAATATTTAAGTGCGCATGTACGGACAGAATATCCCCAAAAAAACATTGTAAGACCTTTTGTCATTAAGGGCAACCTAAATGGGGAAAAATATGTGCAAATGCTGATGCAAGAAGAAACTATACCAGCTGTGTGGACCTGCTCATAACGCAAGGCCACTTTAGAAATTTCTGACTAGGACTTCTCCTGAAAGGCCTACTTGTGGCAGACGTTCCATATCATGGCACTGCAAGGTCACGGGATTTTACTTCTCTTGACTTTTTTTGTGGGCCCAATTAACTCAACTAATTTACAGGTATCCACATTAGAGGCCTGTAAATTTATTTGAGTTAAGGGCAAAAATATTCGACATTACTAACTAACATCGAAGATATTGTCGAATGTTAGGACGGAGTTTTATAATTGGCTTGGGTATTGCGAAGATCAGCAGGGCAATGTCTTCAAACATTTATTAAAATGGGAACGCTTTTGAGTTTATTTTTTAGAGTTTTTTTATTATTGGGAATTACTACTAATTTTATTAATTTTTAATAAAAATTCAACAACCTTTTAATTACTGTTGTAATATATACAACAGTGATTAACATAACCGCATAAAAACAAAAATATCGTAAAAAATCCCAAAAAATGCAATTGACAACCACTCCCTTAACATCCGGGGTCCGGCTGGTACTGCTTAGTGCCGTCGCCGTTCGAATGAATCGGCCACAGCACGTTTTCTGTCTGTCTTTATTTCGCTGAAGTCTTTGCCTATTAATCCCCTTTTATCGTACTGAAAATCTCTGCACACGGAAAAAAGAATATACTAAATTTAAGCATAATAATATTAGTTTAAGGTTATCTTAGCTTTGTATATCCCCAAGACTATATCGTTTTAATTTGAGAATTTAAAATCTTCATTTAAATTTATTTAAATTAAATATACACATCGTTATTTGTAACATATGAAAGATTTATTTTTATGCATGCAATTGAATCAAATTGTTACTATAAAGATTTAGAATGAAGATATCAGTAGCTCAGCATAAGTCGAAAGTTTCTTTAAAAATAAATATATGATTTTGTTATATTGAAGATTCTACCGAATGCGAAAAGTTAATTCGGAAATGTTAGTAGGTATGTTTAAAATAAAATATCGTACTTTAAATCTGAGCCTACAATTGTATTTCTAAGAATATGATATACTCAAATTAAATATTTAAATTTTGGTTTTATTATAGCAAATCTTTGGTATAAGTAGGTTTTGTTTATTTAGTGATATTGTAATATTAAAA
>JAHBCN010023310.1:0-12681 GCA_019359885.1 Listronotus oregonensis | reverse complement strand
TGTAATTTTTCCTCATTGGACAAGTTATCGGCAGTATGTAACTTATTTACCACACAAACCGAACTGGTATTTGCCTTATAAGACAAATTCCTAAAATTAACCTCCATGCTAAACTCTTTAAGAAAATCGACACCCAAAATCAAAGAGTGTTTTAAAGAAGGAATTACTAGCAATTTAATACAACGCGTAACATTACTTAAAGATAAAGGAACCCACACATATCCCAGGACATTTTGCGGCTGACCATCTGCGGTACTAATCTGGATAGATGAGTCCTTAGAAATAGGTAAATTCAGGGTATTTAACACTGTCATCCCATCAGAACCCAAAATTGAAGAACAACTTCCACTATCAACCAAAGCTAACAAGGGATGATCGTAAATGTTAACACTGACATAAGGTCTGTCATCCAAAGATTTTTTCACAAATAAGGGACTAATAGAATGATTGACTAGGTTCTGAGATAATTGAGGTACACGGCAGGATGAGTCAACATCCTTATCAGATAAATCACGAGATAAACAAAACTTTTCGTCAGGTAAACTATTACAAGGAAAGATAATTTTTGAATAGTTTTCCGGATCGACCATGCTCTGTTCTGCTTTACTTTCGGTTTTCAATGATTTAGAAGAAAAGTAAAATTTTTTTATAAAATTTAACCATTTCTTCATGTAATTCAAACAAAAAAATAAACACGGTGAAATAGCTAAAAAACGCGCCCCACGTTGCTAGCGCCAATTCTTTGCTACACCTTCCTTTCTGTTTGATCCCACTGTATACAGCTGGAACGAACAAGAGGGAAGAGCAAGTATTTTGAAGAGTATTTTTTCCTTTGCCTTCCGCAAAGAGGGAAAGGTTAGCTAGGGCGTTTAAAAGGTTCGAGCACGCTGGTAATAATTTTTAAATAGATAAAATTTTAAAGACAACTAACTCCTAACAGGTACAAGTGTAAAATAAAAGATTAAGAATTTTTAAAAACACATCTAATGTCTAATATGCTTTTTACATATTTACATATATCATTGTTGACATTTTTGTTAATGACTAATTGAAATGGGTGCCAATTTGAAATCAATCTCTTGTTGGTTTGGGTTTGTTTTTGGTGACCCTTTGGGAGTTGATATCCCTTCCTTCTATCCTGCGCTGTGGTCTGGGTGTAGGTAACCTTCCTTAAAACGCGTCTCTGTTGGCTGGACGATGACGTCACCGTAGAGCGGCCAGTTTGGTTGAGTATGTAGCAGACATAAAAAAAAAAAAGAAGAGTATCGGTACACCAAAGGTTATAAAAGGAAAATTTTAATTTTATGAGTTATGTTTTAACAACTAAGAAATTTTCAAATTGACTAAATGGTTTTAAATTGGTAACTAATAAATTTTAGAATTCACGCCTTGGTGAAGAATTCTTTCTTAAAATTTTAAACAAATTTATATCTAGGTTATTTGAACTAAAGAAATAAGTGAATTTGTAAGTTTTCACAATTTAAAAGAAAAAAATTAACAGATTTACTACTTAAGTTGCTCGAAAGTAAATAGAAATTTATAAAATCTCATAAATTCTTGCACAAAATAAATCAAGGATTTATACCTTGGTGAAACGTAAACTTAACAAATTTCTATTTAATTTATCAGGAATCAAAACACAAAATGAGAATTCGTAAGAATTTCTATAAATTTAAGGCAATGAAATTAACTAAATTGATTTGCAGTAATCGGAGAACAAAGTAAATAGTTCACAGTTTTAATTTATCAGAAATCAAAACATAAACATGAGAATTCGTAAGAATTTCTATAAATTAAAGGTAATGAAAATTAAATAAATTAATTTGCAGTAATCGGAGAACAAAGTAAATCGTTCACAGTTTTAAATAAAGCGAAATATTTACAATGTTATCCTTAAAATAAAAGAACCAAAGGTCAATCTAAGTGAAAATAATACTTAGATAAGTAATTAAGATATATATGTTACAATTATTTACAGGTTAGGCAAGATTTATTGTTTCATCCAGCTAAAGAAAACAAAAATAAATAAAAATTTAATCCACCCAAGGTAGATGAAATTTTGTTTGCTTTTGGTCGCGACACCCTTCCAGAATAAGTGATCTCCCAATCACGTGCTTAATTCAATTTTTTTTTACAACATACGATAACTCCGTACTGCACAGTACGAAAGAAAAGCACACTAACGCGTAGTGCTTTCCCCGATAAGTCAAATAAGATAAGATAAGAAAAATGCTATCCTCTAGCACTTTCTCCGATAAGGTAAGATAAATGTATGGCTTTTCACCATACAGAAAGGTAAACTAAATGAAAGGATTTTGTATTGGTTTCTTTTCCTAAAGAAAAAATAAAACCCCACTATTCCCCAGAGAAACTGGACCTTGAAATAAAATTGAACCCGACAGGATTTGAGTCAAACTTTATCTTTCACACCAAATGTGCAACAACAGTAATAGTTATAAATTTTGACTCACCTGTGATTCAATTTCATAAGCACTCCTGATCCAGATCTCACGCTACTGATGCTTTTCCAATCCTATAAATTGGACATTCCTCACTGTTGTAGCTTGTTCCCAATCCTGTATCCACCAGGACTTCTAGTGCCTAGCGGCGTTGATCCTAGGATCTTATCCAGGTTTGAGCTAAAATAAAAAGGAACAGCAGAAAAAGGTCTATCTTTAAGGAGAAATGTTCCAAATAAAAAATTTATTTTTTTAAGAATCTGGAACATCAGCAACGCATTTGCAAGTCAGGATATTATCTCCGACTTAACTTAACACCTCATGGGTTTTATAAAATGGCGCCGGCTTGGCGTAAACGTAGAAAAAGAAAACCTCTACAAAATCCCTTTTTCAGGAATTTACTCCTTTACAGGAATATATTTTGATTTCTACAAATCCAGAACGTGAACAATTTTATAAGAATTATGCACGTTTATACATAGCATATAGATAAAGTTAAATCTTTAAACAAAGTTTAGGAGAATTTAAGGAGACCAACTTACCTCGAATAATTGATTGTAATAAGTTATCTTTTATTCTGAAGATATATGAAATGGATGAAACTTTTGTGACCTTTCGGATTTCTGAAGGCTTTAGCATTCTTTTGAGGCCCGTTCAATACCATGGTTGTCTGTGAATATACGTGGATTTTTTTTTCCTCTCCTCTCTATCTTCCTTGTTATAGGTGATCAAACATTCTTGTGATGTTGTGATCAATATAATGCAATTTATTCTTTTTACGTAATGTCAGGATTGATGGGAACACTTGGTTACCAGTGAATTGTCCTCATATACGCAGGTACGAATGTTGGATATATTGATATAGATTGGTGTACTTGTCGTAGGAGACACTTTCTGTTCCAAATCGCCCTCCAAAACTAACATTTTAACGTTCAAAATGTCTCTGTCAGCAATTTGATCTTGTGACTGGGCATTTATTCTGCTTATTCTGCCAGAAATATGCCAAAGGCGTGTAGTTAAGTTTTTATATTTAGAGTCACCCCTACAACCGGTAAAAGTATTAATTCTATCCTCAATATCCCTCAAAGATTCCTCTATTTGTATCTTATCCTCGTCAAAAGAAAAAGGATTTTTTATCTGAGTGAAACTTCTGTTTCCACTCTCTTGAGAAAGTAAACCCCTTAATATTTTCCTTTTTTCATCCACAGTACCAGTGGGCGTTACGTCCCGAATTTTAATCTCATACTCCAATTCAGGTGTATGTAAAGCGTTAATTTGTAAAGACATTTTTAAAAGATAATCGACAACAAGGTAAGATAAAATTCAAGTTTTCCCCTCAAAAAAAATTCAAAACAAACACAACAAAAAAATGAAGCCACCAAAGGTATTCCAACGAGAAAAAATCTCTGACAAAAGCCAATTCTTTGCTACACCTTCCTTTCTGTTTGATCCAGCTAAAGAAAACAAAAATAAATAAAAATTTAATCCACCCAAGGTAGATGAAATTTTGTTTGCTTTTGGTCGCGACACCCTTCCAGAATAAGTGATCTCCCAATCACGTGCTTAATTCATTTTTTTTTACAACATACGATAACTCCGTACTGCACAGTACGAAAGAAAAGCACACTAACGCGTAGTGCTTTCCCCGATAAGTCAAGATAAGATAAGATAAGAAAAAAATGCTATCCTCTAGCACTTTCTCCGATAAGGTAAGATAAATGTATGGCTTTTCACCTTACAGAAAGGTAAACTAAATGAAAGGATTTTGTATTGGTTTCTTTTCCTAAAGAAAAAATAAAACCCCACTATTCCCCAGAGAAACGGGACCTTAAAATAAAATTGAACCCGACAGGATTTGAGTCAAATTTTATCTTTCACACCTAATGTGCAACAACAGTAATAGTTATAAATTTTGACTCACCTGTGATTCAATTTCATAAGCATCCTGATCCAGATCTCACGCTACTGATGCTTTTCCAATCCTAAAAATTTGGGACATTCCTCACTGTTGTAGCTTGTTCCCAATCCTGTATCCACCAGGACTTTAGTGCCTACCGGCGTTGATCCTGGGATCTTATCCAGGTTTGAGCTAAAATAAAAAGGAACAGCAGAAAAAGGTCTATCTTTAAGGAGAAATGTTCCAAATAAAAAATTTATTTTTTAAGAATCTGGAACATCAGAACGCATTTGCAAGTCAGGATATTATCTCCGACTTAACTTAACACCTCATGGGTTTTATAAAATGGCGCCGGCTTGGCGTAAACGTAGAAAAAGAAAAACCTCTCACAAAATCCCTTTTCAGGAATTTACCCCTTTACAGGAATATATTTTGGATTTCTACAAACCAGAACGTGAACAATTTTATAAGAATTATGCACGTTTATACATAGCATATAGATAAAGTTAAATCTTTAAACAAAGTTTAGGAGAATTTAAGGAGACCAACTTACCTCGAAAAATGTCGCGAGCCAAAGAGTTTTCGTCGCAGAAAATTCTAGTTACCTTCCGATTCTACTCCCTGCTCCCAAAAAATCAAGATCCAATGACAGAGGTTGTTCAACTCACGTGGCCCCTTGAAAGGGCAGTACTCTTTTAAACGACAGGAGTACCACGAACCTTAACTTTATACCGTAATTCACGGCTGTCTATTCAACTCGCACACTCTTTATCACTAATTAACATTAAACACTTAGTTATGTAACATTCAACGACGATTTGCTCCCGCTTAAAATAGAGATCAGTGCGTTTAAAGCGTCTATCAGCTGATTCAATTTTGTCCCATCAGCCAGAATCCACTATGACCATTAAGGGTATTATTTGAACAGGCCGGTTCTTAATAACGCGCTCCCGGTTGTTTACTTGAGCTTACAAGCGAGACAGACGTACCCGAGTGTAGTGTGTTGTCTAAACGGATAAAAATCGATAGTCAAATTCACTTTCAGCGGTTGCGTAAACCTTATACCGTATGGTTTCCCTTTAATACAGGGCGTCCGCGATTTTAATAGTAAATATTTTATGTTTTTATTTAAGTTGATTGATAATGATTATTTTACAGATGTTTCATTTAAGTTTGACTGATAATAATTATTGAATTATAGATTTTCGTTAACAATTATTTAGAGAATTGATAATGTTGCGAGAATCGTGTAAATACTCGCAACAAAATATATAAAAAATTGTATAACAAGAAAAAAAATAATACAATTAATAAATATTTATTTACCCCAAATTATTTTGCGAGACCAATCGCGTCGCAGTAACCTTGAGCGAGAGGTACAGCCGATAATCGCTCCAACCCTCGCACCTCGTTATGCATAGTGCTGTTCCCCCGCACTTATATAATAGTTTTTCGATCATCTGTATGGTGAAAAATTCCAAATTAATCCGGTCTTTTTGATTTTTGTCCATATTACTCACCCAAAATCTCAAAGTCCCCAAAATATTTTTGGATTTGTTTAAAACCGTTTTCAAGAGTCTAATTATTATTTATCATTAAGACCCG
Organism: Listronotus oregonensis; assembly: GCA_019359885.1. Taxonomy (NCBI): domain Eukaryota; kingdom Metazoa; phylum Arthropoda; class Insecta; order Coleoptera; family Curculionidae; genus Listronotus; species Listronotus oregonensis. The sequence continues at coordinate 6,720 of JAHBCN010023310.1, read as the reverse complement.
GCCAATTGATCTGTTTTTTTTTATTTCCTAATTATCTGGCCTAAAAATATAAAAAAAAATGCCTTTAAAAACCCTTTTTTTGACAAAAAAAAATATTTTAAAACACTTCAAGAAATGGTAGGGGGGGCTACTCTTCAGCCAGACCTCGACTTTCTTATTTAGGGGTCCTTTAAGGATAATTACAAAAATTTCAGTGTGTGCCTTAAGGACCTACCCAAAATTGTTTACCAGCTCTCGGACTATAGGTGTATGGTATTAAATTAAAGTATTTTAAACGCATGTGAAAAATTTAGTATAGCCGAATGTGTAACAGATTAAAAAGTTTAAATGTACTAACTATCTGGTTTTAAAAATTGTTTAATCTGTAGACCATTCACAAGGACTTAAAACCTGAGTACTAACTCATTTTCGGGGATTTTGCATTCCAAAAACTGAAACCGATTTTAAATACAACCTTTTCAATAAAAAAGTACTTTTCGCCCCAGAATAATGATTGTACAGCCACATAAAAAGTGGTCTGTACTTTAGTGCTATATATGTTAAAATTAGGTTCACATTATAAAAAATTCCCCACCTTAGAAAACAAGCCCAAAATACCAAAAAAGTATTTGGGTTTTGAAAAACCCATGGTCGTATCTCATCCGCCATTTTAAATTTTGCAGATTTGACTTGGATTCGTGATCCGACTCTTACAACACCAATATGCGGTGAATAAATCGAAAGAATTTTTAATATTTTCCGACATATTGGACTCGCCATCTTAAGTTTTGCAAATCTAACTTTGAATTTGTGATCAGCAATCCCCAGAACCCTCTTATTTTTGGAAAATGTGATTTTTAACGTTGATTTCGCTGTTAAAAAAAGAAATTCTAACCAAAACTTTAATTTTTCAGGGTTTTTTAGTAAGTACATTTTTTAATTAAAAATCTGAATTTTTGCTGGTATTTTGCGTAAATATTTGATATTTTAGAATCTTAATTTTTTTTAAAGGTTAGAAAGTATCTTTTTTGGATTTGGGTTCAGTAGAAAAGTTCACTTTTACATTCCTTTTTTTGTGAGGCTGATAAGTTAACAAACCATGTCAGAATATTGTTTTCCAAATTTATCAAAACTTTTTTATATAACTTAAAAAAGAAATAAATAAAAAAAATATGTAAATTTATCATATAATAAAAAAAAAACGTTATTTTACTTTTTCCTGATCGATAAGTTACTTAATTCCTGTAATTTTAACGGCCTCGCTTCCATTAACTTCTGGGTGATCATTTTAGTAAATATCCGCTTATTTGCATAAATGCCATGTATAATGTGCAAATATTGAAGTTCTTTTTTTTTTTGGTAATGGATGGCTATTAATAAATTATATGAAATTCCTACAGTAGGGGAAGTTCATAAAAAATATGCATTTTAAAAAATACGTAATAAAAATATAAAAAGTTAAAAAATAAATGGTTATTATTTTATTATCAAAAACCCTAGTATATACCGTTTTAAAAAAAAAAATACACAAAATTTTGTCTTCTCTAAGAACCAAAACTTGTCTTCTAGTTACATGCTATGAATTTGTTTTTGTTAGTTAAGAAACAAAATTTAAAAATGGTTAAAAAAACATCAAAATACTTATTTTTAGTGTAAATAATCCAGCCAACGAAAAAAAAAGGAAATAAGTGAAACCTGGTTAAGGGGAAACCCGGGGAAAAGGGAGAAACCAAATTAAAGAGTTGCAATGACGTCCCGGCACTTTTTTATCTAATTCCTTGTTAATGGGACTTTTCAAACCTGGTTAAATGAGATTTGATTTCTGTTTTTTTCGATGTTAACCTTTTTGTAGCTAACCTGTATAAGTAAAACATTTTATAAATTTTTGGGCGGAGTATTTTTAAAGATTTATGTTTTACCTATCTATTATTGATCTATAATACCTTAGAAACGGAATATGTTATGATAGCAATAATACCTGCTATCCCCCGGCATTATAAGCGGGCAAGAAATGCCCGCTTATAATGCCCAAGGGCCAATAGGGAAAATTTTTATTGCTTATCCAATTTTATTTCTCTCACAATAAAGATCAATTTATAAAAAAAATAATTTTTTCTTTAAACAATAAAAAATTAAACTTTATTTCCAAAAAAAAATTACAATTTTGAAATGTCCCAAAATGTAGATGATCCCACTATAGAATGGTCGGTTTTTTTTGTGATGGTAGCAGCGGTGGTAGCACTAACGCTATTTTTTAGAAGACCAGTCCATTAAAGAATTTTCAATAGTCGATAGGAATTTAACCTCGGAATTAACTAAATTCAACTTTTTTGGGCACTTTTTTTTTGGGAGAAATACTTTCTTCTATATACCCTTCAGCACTGAAGAGCTTTTCCATTTCCCATGTTGTTTTAGTTTTCAAACGAAGCACGTGCCTCAACAAGTAAAGTTGACGAGGGACGCAAACAGTGGCCGGTGTAAGCTTCTGCATTATCCATTTTAAAAATTTTTTTGGATCAATGTTGGGACGCTTCCTAGGGTTTTTTTTTCCCGGGGGGGGGTTGTACTGTACATCGACCCTTTCTATAGGAAGAAAGAATCTTCGCCCTTTATTCCAGCTGGTCTTAATGTTGTGTACTTTTTTTTAAATTTAAAAAGCCCAAATCTTCTTAATGTTAAAATTTTGAAGTTTAATTTTTTTCCCCTAAACCAAACGTTTCCAAAAAATTTTTTCCAAATTCGTTTTAAACCCCAAAAACCCCTTTCCAAATTTGGTCCCCAATGAAAAAGGGGAAAAAAATTTTTTTAAAAAAATTTTTACCCGACTTTAAATTTTAAAAAAAAATGGAGATTATTGGAAATGTCTTTTTTTCATAGACCATCAACAGACCTTGGGGGAATACTTGGTCCAGAGAGAGTTCGGACTGTATTTTTCCGACTAAAAATAATAAAGTTTGAAACATATGTATTAAAATGAAATCAATAACTTACCAGTTCCTGGAAATATGCCATTAAAATTTTCGGTTATTTGAAGAATTGCGTTCGCATCTTTCCAAATACCAAAATGCCATACTCCCGATCATACTGTTGCCTTGATTTAACGACAAAAATTTTCGGTCGTTTTTTTGGCCTTTTTTCTTATATTTTGTGGAATTTCTTCCATTTTGAGCAAATCGTTAAAAAAAATGCCAACTGACTAACTGACAAAACACGTCAAACTTAACACCAGTCATTATCTACTTACGTATAAGGTACAGGGCAACTTATTTTTTATATTGCGAATAAATAATTTTATCATTGAAAAACTTTTTTTGGGAAAACATGAGTATACCCCGGGTTTTTTGGCAAATTAACGGCCAAAAGCCCCGGGCCGGGGGCCCCGGGGGATTTCGACCTTCAGGGCAATAGTCCCAGTAACGCCCTTGATACATAAATAGCTATTTTATTCATAATTCATAAAAAATTTTTTTAACATTTCCACCTCTTTTAAAAGGAATAACGAAAAATTTCGGGCCCCCATAAGCGGAGGCCCTGTAAACGAGACAACAACTATTTTAAATCTGTCTTATTGGAACACTAGATAAATAAAAACCTCTTTAAATGATACAAAATCCTTGGTTTCTTAAATTCCCAATTAACCCGGTTTCACTGTACAATCCTTTTTAACATTGTTGTAACAAATATGATCATCATTAAATAGTCCCTACTTTTATTAAAAACAGTGTTCCAGCTCCACAGATTGGTTTCTTATTAATTATAAGTTGCAGAGTTTTACCTAGATAAGCAAGATTGTTAAAAACAGTTTTGAGGCCTTATATCGAAATGTTTCTAAAATGTTGCATGTAACCTAAATTTTCCAAAGTTTTGGTTCTTTTTTTTTGAGAGCAGTCTTGATTTACTACCGGAGGCAGCGCACCCCTTGGACTTTTTGTGCTTAAATCTCCCATTATCTTGTATACCAATACTCCCATTAGTCTTGTTCCTTCTACAAGTCTGTAAAACCCTTTGAGACTGGTTGGTTAAATTTATATTTCCGCGGTCTCATTTTCGGTTGCCCAAATAATGCATGCTTTTTGTGATTCAACGCTTTACATTCGCACAGAATATGGTGGGCTGTTTCTTCCCCTCGTCGCACATTCTGCAACCTGGGTCTCCATTGCCCTGTTAGCGGCTCTACAGTTATGCGAAGTCTTTTTCTTCTTTGTCTGAGTAGTTTCCCTTCGTTTCATTTGGATAGGCTCCTTATGAAGCCTTTTCCATATCTTATTTCCCCGATGCTCCCCCAGATTCCCGTGTTTGTTTGATCCATTCCCTGGTTTGCACTCCTGCTGTGGTTTTGGTCACTCCAAGGGCAGGTTTTTGTCCAAAATATGGTGTGGATGATCCCAGTCTCGCTAGCTTATCCGCTTCTTCGTTGTTTTCTATTTCCGCATGTCCTGGTATCCACAAGAGAGTTACCCTGTTGCGTTCTCCTATAACTTCCAGTTCTTTTTGGATTTTTTTGGTTTCTCACAATGTTGTGTTTTTTTAATTGTTTGTGTCATAAACTAAACAGTTTTTTACATAAATAAGACCTTATCACATAAAATATTGCCTTATTAAAGCGATCAAAATCAAATAGGCAGTAGAATCAAGTTTACCACCATTATGCTGCTATGAAATCGTACATTTGACAGTAGTAGTGTATTTCTGCGTCGCAAACGCCGCTTTTTTGTCATTCTTTCTCAAAAAGGTATGTGGTCAGGGCGCTGTTGTAAGTGCAAAACCAGTGACAAATATTGATACCGGAAAACAACTCTACTACTGGGTTATATTGTTGAAAAACAGTTTAAATAATAACAAAAGCGTCAGTATTCTAATGTTCTCTTCTTTAAAATGTATAACTGCTTATAGTAAGTTTTTTAATAGACTGATAAATAATGAAAATATTGACTTAATTACTTTAATTATGTTACTATACAAAAAGGGGAAAATTATTTAGAATCGCGACCCCACCTATTTTTGGCTGTAAAAAATCGATAAGCGGAGATATTTACATGTTTTTTTTTATTTGATTCTATTTTTTGGCGCATTTAAAAATCTTTTAAGAAAAACTAAACAAAATTCGGTGGTAATACCACGAGTGCTTAAAAATTACGGATAATTTTCATGAAAGCTTCTTATTTATAATTCCACGAGCTCGAAGAACGAGTGGAATTTCTATAACAAGCTTGAATGAAAGTTATATGGTTAATTTTTATGCACGAGCGGTATTTAGAGAGAATATTTCTAGAATGGAGAAATATCGGAGTATTATACTATTAAAATGTTTTTTTTTTTCATACAATTTTCAATTTTATGCAACATAATTAAAACTATAACCGAAATAGTTTTTTTAATTACTTTATCTATTTCTTCATCGTGTACAGGGTGTCCAGTTTTCGTGTGTTTTCATATACCAGCTCCCTTACTATAAAAGATAGAAAGATGGGGTTTGCGTCTTACTGTCTCATTTTTTCATGAAACTTTTATTGCCGCAAACGAAATTTTCATAGCCCCCTTAGTTTCTGAAAATAAGGGCGATTTTTTAAATTTGTCATTTTTGACGGTCCCCCTGTATCTCGATTATTTGCTAACTTTTCATTAAAGTGAAAATGGATTGTTATAGAGTTTTTTACGTAGAATTCAGTGGCGTAGGTAGTTTTTTTCTAAAAAGTTTTGTTTTTGAGTTACGACCCAAACTTATGTTTTTTTAAATGGGACACCCTATATATTATTTTTTTATCTTAATCCCCCTTTCACAGGCCTTTTTAAAAATATATAATAGTCCATATTTACTTTTTTTAAAAAAGGAAAATTTTAAATTTTTTGTAAAATTTATCATTTTCCGATGGTCAATCACGGATAGCCATGACAAAAACAAAATTCTGTAAATGCGCCATTATGGATTGTTATTGTTGTCAAATGTTTGTTTTATCCAAGCTAATGAAGACGCCAACGCAGCCTCGGAGCTTTATTTTAATCGGTAAGGTTTAATAGTATATTATATACCTATAGGTTAAGAAGTAGCCTTCTCAACAATGATATTTTATAGGATGTTTTTTTATTATAATGTGAGCATATCTGATGATTTGAATAGATTTTGACATTGCTAATATTCAGCATTAACAAAAAAAATGATATGTAACATTAATATTCATAATAAATATAAAAGTTTTAATCATTATTATTATCTAGCTTTTGTTACATATCTAATTATTTTGTAGGTATCCAGAAAGACATCAACCTGATAAAAGAATATTTCATAAAATCAAAGCCAATCTCATTGAACACGGATCTTTTAAAAACTAAGGCCTAATTTTTACAACAAGGAAAACAAGGAAGAAAATGAAATAAATATTTTGGCTTCTGTCGGGTACAACCATCCATATCATGCAGAAAAATATATGATATGGTTGGGGTTAAAAAAACAAAAACTCAGGTTAATACTAAAAAAACATAAGTTTAGACCATACAAATACCATCTCGTCCAGCATTTGCACGTGATGAGAACGTAGGTAGTTTTTGCAATTGGTACCTAAAATGTTGCAGGAAAATGCAAATTTTGAAAGAAAGGTGGTGTGGTCAGACGAGACTTATTTTACCAGTTCTGGTATTCTAAACCGAAACAACTCAAGGTACTGGTCCCAAACGAACCAATATGTAATATTTTCTCGAGAACGTCAAGGTCGGTTTGGATTTAGCGTGTCATGCTTCATTTTT
>JAHBCN010023309.1:0-12675 GCA_019359885.1 Listronotus oregonensis | reverse complement strand
TTTTAAGAAAATTGATGATTTTTTCTGTATTTTCAAATCTCATTTTTAAATAGTTTTACGTGATAATACTAATCAGCTAAAAGTAAAGTTAAATTCAATTGGTAGATGCATGGACGCATAGTAATCCAAGAGCCCACGACCCCTTTTTTTATGAAGGTTTGATTTAGGTAAAAATTTCACATAGTTGTTAGACGGTTACATGAGTAATTCGACTGATTTTCTGACCTACCTGAGTACACCAGTTTCTGCGCAGAAAAGGTGTGAAAAATTGTCAAAAAAGTGTAGATTTAAAAGCCCAAAAAAACCTTAACCAGACCAAGTTGTTATTTAGAATAGAAACTAAAAATTTATCACTTTAAATGGGGTTAATTTTAAACAAAACCACCCCAAGTTTGTATTTCTAAAAAAAAGGTTTAATTTACGTTTAAATTTTAATATCTTTTTAGTTATCTATATTAAATATTTTTGAATACATTGTGCTCTGAGCGAATTTTTGACGCGACGCGTACGGAGCGGGGGTATCCCAGGGACAATGTCACTTTGGGGAATCACACACAAGTTTTTTTTCTACAACCGCATTTTTTATAAAATAATTGGTAAAAATTAATGATTATTGATATAACCTCAAATTTGACAGTTCACTTTTTAAAAACGTGCAAGCATCATTTTTTACAGATGTGTGTTATTGTAAAAATTTTTTTTCAGTAGTAGGTATTTACTGAAAAAGAAAACAAAAAAAACAACTATTTAGTACCCTTTTAATTAGTTATTTACATATTATTGTATTACGTTATGATTTAAATTTCTGTGTAACAATATCTAAATGTTTTTGGAATTCTTCTAATACTTTTTCCCTTTTTTTTAGGGGAAAAAAACCAGGCGAATTACTACTCGGTATTAAATGTCTGTTTTGATAACATATATGTAATATTTTGAAATTTTTTATTCTTTCCCTTTTTTTTTGGGAAATTGTAATATTTGGCAAAATTTTTGTAGACTCTTCTGAATGCTGTCGAACAAATTTTTTTTGAAAGATGTTGGTGGAGTTCTCAATTAACGCAGTTAAGTATATTAAACTGAAATGGCGTATTTGGACATGGCTCAATTTTTTTCAATTAATTTTTTTTACTTTTTAAAACTGTCCATTTTAGATAATTATTACAATCAATTTATTAAAAAACCCAAAATGTTTAAAAAAAAGGGCCCCCTATCAATCTAAACATAATATGCCTGTTTTATTTAAATAAAATAAACTCCCGGACAAAAAAACCGGGGCCCTGGATTTTTTGCTAAGTTTGAAAATTTATAACTTTTTTTTTTTTTAAACAGATTTTTACAATTCTTCTGCCATTTTATAGATAATTTAATTTTGGGAAAGTGCTGAAAATTTTTTAATGAGGTCTGAAGGGGGCTATTATACCGGGGAATCAATGTGTGTTTTTTTTCCTAAGTTTTAAACACCCTGTGGGGATATTGGGGCTTTATTTTTAATACTGACAATTTTTTGACAAAGTTACATGTAGTCCTAACATTTTCTTTTTTGACTCATTTCGTTATTTCTAGTTTTAGAAGAATACGATTTTTTAATAAAACTCCGCCAATTACGATATTTTATTAGATCACAAGTCATTTTTATATCAAGTCAACTTATTAATTGTTATAAGTATTAGACAGTGACAGCCCTCAAAATTGTTGTATTAGTTATTGGTGTCAGCATGGTGTTAACTATAACAGACGTAGCAAAATTGTTGCTCTAATAGAGGAGGTCATAATAAAAGTTATGTAGCTCGTACGTTGGGATTTCCAAGGGCCACAGTTCAAGATGCTTGGAATAGGTACTTGGAAATAGGAAATTTTACGAGGCAAGGATCTGTTAAAGAGAAAAACGACTGCAGCTGACGATCCTTCCTTGTGGTAAGATCTTTAAGAAACCGAAGGGCAACTTCTGTGACTATAAAAATGAGTTGCGAATGATACGTGGGGTCAATATTAGTGACAAAACGGTTCGAAGGAGGGTTAAACGAAGCTGAGCTCTGTTCACGTAGGCCGAAAAACCAAGATTACTTCGGCATAATCGACGAGAAGGGTTTTACGATTTGCTGACGAAATTTAAACTGGACTGTGGAGCGGTGGGTAATGTTCTCTTCACAGAGGGTTCGAGGGTGTGTCTTCGGTCGCCGGATGGTCGTGAGCGTGTATATAGGAGACCAAATGAAAGATTTCCCAAATGCACCATAACAGAGCTAACATCTTATCAAGGTGGTTCCGTTATGGTGTGGGCGGTATTTCGACTGATGCATGAACTAAACTCATATTTGTGGATAATGGAGCACTAAATGCACATCGATACATTGAAGATATTCTTCAAGAGACAATAGTTCTATTTGCTCCCTTAATCGGTGAACAATTTATCCAATGTAATAATGCTAGGCCACATGTTGCACGGGTGGTAAATGAATTGAGGTTGGCATTCGACGGTTAGACTGGCCTGCATGTAGTCCGGATTTGAATTCAATTGAATATTTTTGGGATCATTTGAAAAGAGCTGTTCGTCGTCGCCCTATGCAGCCAGACACTTTACAAGAGCTACGGATAGCATTTTCCCCAAAAGAATATAATTTAATTCCCAAGAAAGAATCGTCACACTTATTCACTCCTTACCTAGCAGAATGCGCACTGTTATTGAAGCTAGAGGAGGTCAAACATGTTACTAATTTTTTTTTAACTTTAGTATTGTTTTAATTTAATTGTCTCTATAAAAATGCCTCTAAAAACAGAGTTTTATTAAAAACATCTTCTAAAACTAGAGATAACGAAATGATTCAAAAAAGAAAATGTTAGGACTACATGTAACTTTATTAAAAAATTGTCAGTATTAAAAATAACAGCCCCAATATCTCTACAGGTTGTTTAAAACTTAGGTCAAAAAAACACACATTGATTCACCCGGTATAATAGCGCCGTATCGAACATGACCCATCATTGAAAAAATTCAGCACATTCCCAATTAAATTATCTATAAAATGGCAGAAGAATTGTAAAAATCGGATTAAAAACAAAAAAGTTATAAAGTATCAAACTTAGCAAAAAATCTAGGGTGCCGGTTTTTTTTGTCCGGGAGTTTATAATTAGTTTGAATCACAAAAAAAAAATAGATTTCTACCACCTTTAGTAGTACAAAATTAATAAAAAATAAAAAAAGGATATCGACAAACCAATTTTTAAACTGTTTTTTGTAACTAAAGTTGGTAGTTTTGTATTTTATTTAAAGCGATAATTTGAACATCAATGTAATTTATAGATAATGCGAATTGTTTACTAAATATACATTTCTACTATCTTTAGTTAATGAAAAGTTTAGAAAATTAGAGTTTGTAATCATAATAACATTTATTAATTACTTTCTATAACTAAAGTTTGTAATTTGCTTTTATTTATCACTTGATTTGTCGTAATATACATAGTTATATGACGTAGAATATAAAATTCAATTATTTATAAAAAAATACTTTTCTACCACTTTTAGTGGAAAAAAAACTCCGTCAGAAGATGTAGGGACTTTCCGAACATAAACTTATTATTCTGTATAACAAAGTTGGTAATTTGCATTTTACCATATTAAACTTGGAACATGCAAAGTGAAGAATAGTTATTTAAAAAAAGATTAAAAAACCGGGCTACTATACCATTTATTTTATTGTAATAAATTTTTTTAATATGTATATAAATTTTGTCTTTATATAAATTTTTACCTAAGTCTATATAAGATCTAGTCATTTTTCTTGTTATTTACAATATTAAAGGTAAAAGTGCAATTCTCACAATTTTAATGCAATTTCAGATGAAGTTTCTACCGTTCCGCCTACTGTGGTGTCAAATTTGACGTTTTTCTATTACGGTTTCTTGATAATTAGCGAGCGACAAGTATTTTGTCGCTCGGCAACGACAAAGTAAAAACGCTTGCCCTCGAAAGTCAACTTTGTGTTTTGTTTTGAAGCGCAAACATGGTACTTTTTGCGGGTTGTAGAAAAATATTTGCATAAAGTCAATTACTGTTTTTGGGGGTTTACAATGGTCAGTAAATGAAGGGACAAAGCTGTAAATAAATCTGTACAGTTTTCCTTTGTGGCGCAATTTTAGGTCTTTGGGTATGTTTCAAGCGAAAAAAATTCATCAACATCAACAGGGGGCTGAAAATGGCCCTTAAAGTCCAAAAAATGGGTTTTCGCAATATCTGCAAAATATGCTAACTGGAAATTTTTTTCACAAAATTACGATCACTTTAATCTGAAAATGGTTCCCAAAAATTTTTTCAAAAAATCAATAGTTTTCGAAATAATGGGACCCATAAGTCTCTTCATTTTAGCTGCCGCTCTACCGCTAGAATGCCGCTATCTTCATGGATTCACTTATAAGCGAGCGGACGAATTGTTCATTACTAAATTGTACATTTTTTATATTTAAAGTTCATCGGAATGGGAAAATCCATCTATATTGCATATGGGTTTGGGTCCATTCTGATTTTTCTAGAATATTAAAAAAAGGTGTCAATTTTTTTTACAATATTTTGGGAGTCTCTTATTTATTTATTGATATTTAAAAAAATGGTTTGTTACTAACATTTCTTTTTTATAATGAGACCTCAACAAGTGTTTAATGATCACAGAAAATTTCTTTTACCATCTTTCTTGCGTTTTGATAAAAAATTGTTTTGCCCATTTCTTATATGGATCCTTAATTTTAAATGAAATAATAAAATTGCTTTTTGTCAGCCGACTTAATCCTTTAATGCAAGATCCAGTACCACAAACTATAAATAATATTTACATTATAGTCCGAGCGGCGACCGTCGTAAAAGAGGGGGAAACTAGAATAAGTACAAAAATTAACTTTATTACTTTTTGGATATTAGACAAGTCCAACGGTCTGGCGATCTATAATTTGTCCTTTTTTTTGATTTTGAGATCTTAATATTCTTTTAATACATATACCATTGGGCTATTAGGAAGAATAAGGTTTAGTTAGTTGTGGTCAAATCTCAAAATCAAAAAAAAGTGGACAAATTACAGATCGCTCGACAACGTTGCTAATACCTTCAAATGGCAACAGCAGTTCCGTGGGTACTGCATTTTACGTGGACAGTCTAATGTATGGTGTATAGAATAAGTCGAACGACAAATAAAACATTTATAGTGTTCACGTGGTGTTTCATTTTTCGACTCTTACAAGAATCCCAAAAGACACAACAGTTAGCCTACTTATTTTCCCATTATAGTTTTACATACTCCGGATGAAAAGTTTTCAGGCTGCTGAAACCTGGTCCGTGGCATACAAGGTTACCAGATCGGACAAAGCCTGGTTTTTTCTATATGAATACGGTAAAAATCTGGTCTACAAAACACTCCCAACGGCAGCATCAAACATACAGTTACTCTTTTAATGTTACAAAATGTAAATAGGTATTTAACCAAACGGTTAAATATGTGTTGCAAACAAAATGGTGGAGTGTTTATATATTTATTAATTTAATCATTTATTTACAAAATTATTTATGTTATGTTTTAAAATAGACTAATAGTCCAGTAACTAAAGACCTGAAAGTAACCAAGGCTGTAAATAAATCTGTAAGTTTTATTTGTGGCGCAATTCTTGGTCTTTGCGGATCTTCGAATGAGAAAAAGTTTATTACGATTTCAACGGAACCGCTGAAAATGGCCCTTAAAGTCCCAAAATGAGTTTTTGAAATCTGCTAAAATATGCGAAGTAGAGAATTATTGTTAAAAAAATGAAGATCACCTTAAAATCTACAAAAACGCCGTCGAAAAATCCATAACATTTCACAGGGGATAAATGGCTAAACGGCTAAAAATGAATGGAAAACAATTTTTTATTAAAACGCAAGAAAGATGGTGAAAAAAATTTCTCCCATTAAACACTTGCTAAGGTCTCATTATAAAAAAGAAATGTTAATAACAAATCATTTTTCAAAAAATATTAATAAATTAATGAATACTCTCAAAATATTGTGAAAAAAAAATTACCGTTTTTTTTAATATTCTAAAAAAAAATCAAAGTGGACCCAAACTTATATGCAATGATAGGGACGGGTCTTTCATCATAAGTAAATCCATGAAGATAGCGGCATTCTAGCGGTAGAGCGGCAGCTGAAACGAGGGGACATTTGGGTCCCGTTATCTCGAAAACTATCGATTTTAAGAAAAAAATTATAGGGACCATATTTGTAGACTACAAGACGATCTTCTTTTGTTTTAACAAAAATTCTCCAATTCTCGTATTTTGGCAGATAGTAGCGGCAAACTCATTTTTCGGTCCTTAAAGGGCCATTTTCAGCCCTTTACTACCTGTTAATGTCGATAAACTTTTTTTCGCTCGAAAGCATTCCCAAAGACCTAAGCATTGCACCACAAGGGAAAACTGTACATATTTATTTACAGTTTGGTCCCTTTATTTACTGAGCTTTAAAGAATTGTTACACTCTATATGGTTCTTTAGCAACAATAACGATAAATTCATTTTCCACTTATAGTGCTAAAAGAAAATTAAGTTTTTTTCGATATAAAAATTAAAAACATGTTTTTCATAGCCGCCTATATATTCAGTTATCACATATTACATGGTTATATAATTACAATAGTTTTTAGGCACTTTAATAAAATTTTATTTCCCTTTTAATAAAACATAGCCCTTTTTTTATTGTTATATACCCACAACAATTATTTACGATAAAACCATTAATAGATTCAATAAAAATTTAAAGTTTTCCTGGTACATTATTAAGCTATGTTTTATTATTAAAATAACGTGATTAAATAACTTTTTTTAAGCAAAAATATTGTTTACTTATAAAAATTTATACTTTGACATAAGAGAAAAATCGGCAAAAACTGGTGAAAAGTTGAAAGGGCAAAAAATCATATCCCTGTCAAATTTAATCAAAATACTTTTAGCTGGGCTTATTTTAAGGTCATGACGTTACCTTACCTCAGATAAAAGTTGTTGATAAAAATGTAAAATCAAATAAAAATTGCTATACTTGTTTTATTTTTTATTTTTTTTTATATTCAAAAGGTGCCACTTTAATAGAAGATTTTGTTTTTAACAAAAAAGCTTTCTGCATATCTTTGCTAATATTTTTAACAAATTAACCCCTCTTTCAAAAACGCAAGCACTAATTTAGTAGCACATTGTATTTTTTTATATTAAAATACCATAATTAATTATAAAATTGCTCGGATAAATTTGTTTAGATTTGCGGCTCCACTTTTTTGTTAAATCAACATGATTAATTTTTTTGTGTTGTCAAATATGTTTATTCTTAAAGTTCATTAAAAAAAGAAATTAAAATATTTAAAAATCCAAAAATTGATATTTAAAAAAAAATTATTAGAAATTAAAGGGATGCATTTTATTGACGAAAAATTTGACGCGCCCAGGACGTCCATCATTAAATTTATTGGGTCGTTTCAATTCCTTACAAAGGAATGTTACGCTGTCCAACAATTGGGCTATGTTGATGGGAAAGCTCATTTTTGCCATATTTAAGATCCAGTTGACTAAAATGTCTTCTTCTTGAGATGTCAATACAGTTGACACTCCACTTTTGCACTCCTCAGGGTAGGTTCCTTTGATTTTTCCTATTAAAGTTGTTCTAGGAACATGGTATGATTTTGAGACAACAGCGCATGGCATAAGAACGCCCTTTTTTATTTTCAAAATATTTTTTTATTTTTACTTAAAAGATTCGTAAATTCACCGTAAAATAAATCAAAATGAAAAAAATATATGGGCATATACCATACTAATACTAATAACAAAGCAAAAAGATTATTTTACCAATTTTAACTACGTCCAATACCATAGTTTTCCATTAAATGCATCGGACTTACCTGAAACAAAATAAAAGTCTAATAAGAAACTTTTGTCCTAAATTAATCACAGAGAGACGTGTAATTTCAAACATTTATATTTACTAATAAATTTTAGGTTTAAACTCAAATTTTTACCAAAACAACTTAAATTGTAGTTAATGAGTTTTATTTTTTAATTATAACAAGATTACAATTTTGCCAGCTCATACCACCAAATCAACTTTTTTTATTAAAACAACAAAAATCTAGCAGATGTGCCTTGGTTTTTGTAAATTTAGTGCATATTTTCACAAAATTTAGCACACTGTATATTTTTATTACTTTAAAATAGAAAAATACGGATTTTGGTCTTACATTATACAAGGTATCTAAACGAAAACGAGGAAAGAGCTATTTTAAGTACTTTTCGTCCGTTTTGAAAAATACGCTTAAATCCTGGCTTAAATCCGTTTACTTTTTTCGAGGGAAAAACTTTTTAAGCATATGCAGCAACCCCTTCGCCAGGGAGAATTCCACTACTAAAATCTTAAATGGACAAAGGGGTCGAGTTGTACGTTATTTGAAAGCTTTTTTAATTCTCTTTATATATGTACATTGTTGCGCATTTTGGTTGTAATACGGGGTATTGAAAAAAACCGTAAGATTTTGCTTGTACAGTGACGGAAATAAAATTTCGTACACTTAGGTTAACATTTTATGTCAATTTTGAATATTTTGGTAAACTTGGCTTTTTACCTTTTTCTCACCTTAATTAATATTCAATATAATACATGACTCCAAAATAAATATATAGTTTATTTTAATCAAATATTAAAGAAAAAACACTGGCTTAATATTTCAAAGCGGCACCATTTTTTTCCACTAATAAGTTTAAACGTGTGGGCATTGATGCAATCAGCATTTGTGCATGGTGAACATTGTAATTATTCCAGGTTTCTTCAATTTTATTCCACTAATCATCACTGTTTTGTGGATGGAAATCATTGTTCTTGTTAATTTCCTTTAAGATATATCCCCAAACGTTTTCGATTGGATTGATATCAGGGCTTCTTGAGGGCCAAGGTAACAATGAAATGTTATTTTCCAGTAGCCAGTCCGAAACTCTCCTTGCTGTATGGACGGGGCAGTTGTATTGTTTACCGGCAACATAACATTTTGGAGTATGTGTATATAAGCTTGACTATTAAATCTTTCTCGAATACGGTGGCATACTCCTAGCCCTCTGAAAGACATATACCCCCATACATTAACAGAAAATCTTCCACTTGTTTTAACATGTTGGGTATATCTTTCTTCGTACCGTGTACTTTGCGGCCTATACACTCTAATCTGCCCGCTATAATAAGTTTGAAAAATCTTCTCATCGGTAAATACTACCCTTTCCCAAAAATCCATACCTTGCGGTAAATATTTCAGTGCAAACCCCATTCTTTGCTCTTTATTCATATCGGTCAAAAATGGCTTTTTAGCAGCTACACTGCTTCTCAATTCCGAATTTTTCCTAATACGATTTCTTGCCGTTCTTACTGTACCAGGAAAATTAGTTTGGTTGTGTGCTTCTACAGCTATCTGAAATTGATTATTTCGCAAAAAATCCATCAGATCATTATCTTGATTTTTGTTTGAAATGTTTCTTCTACCACTTCCAGCCCTTCTCTCCAATGATCCTGTATTTTCCCATTTAGTTCTGAGGCTTTGAATAGTGCTTCTTGGTTTCCCAACTTGCTGAGCTATTCTTCCCAGAGAACCACCTTCTTCGAATAGAGTAGTTACTCTCGCCTTCTCTAGTTCATTTCAAAAAAAGTAAAATAACATAATTTTGAAATGTGTAACAGATAACAATTTGTCAAGTAAGGTATATTTCCAGGTGATCCAGGTACGCAAAAGCCAACATCATACTGGGAAAAATTAGGTGTACGAGATTTTAATTCCGTCACTGTACATTTTGGACGGATTTTTAAAACAAATTTACATGTGTTAAAATTTTAAGATTAAGTCGATTTATTTTAGAGATACAGGGCGTTTTTAGATTTTTGTCAATTTTACAAGGGTTATTATCCAAAAACTAATAATTCTATGTACGGAGAAAAGAGGGTTATATTTGACATCCAAACACAAAACAATTTTTCATTAAATTTTAAAAAAATATTAAATTTAATTTTATTTTAACTACATTATTAAAAAAAAATCTAATAAAATGATTTAAAATTTTTTAAAAAACAATTTAATAAAAAAAATTAAAACTTAACATAAAAATGTGCTTTTCGTTACTATAGACTACAGCAACTGTATTAACAAAGGATCCATTCTCTTTCTAAATTTGGAAAAAGTGACCTATTTCTTAAATTAAATAGAAAGCCGTGTTTTTTGTAAACCTAAAGGATTTGTGATATGTTTATACACTCTCTAATGACAACACTAAATTAAATTATTTATTCTTAAAAATGTTATTAATAAGCGACAATTCTTATCAATAGTTTTTATAGTTACTTATGCAAGGGATTTTTGAAAGTTTAATTTGTTTTGTGTACAATATAAGAAAATAATAAATTTAAACCCTAACATATATTTGAAAATTTTGCACTTTAGATAATTAAGCAAATATAGCATATCCTAAATTTAACATCCATTAACTGCTTTTATTTATTTATTATGTCCTTTGTTTTCATTTGTATTGCCGCTAAGAAGAAAGATTTTTTTTCCATTTTATAAAAATAGATTGTTTCTCTGAAACAACAATGTAAAAAAATCATTATGGTTAGACGGCCTTTTCACCCATCTTATGATTCATGAAACACTAAAAATTGTTCTTATAAAATTTGGTCCATGAGAATAGCAAATATTAAAATATGGGACAAAATTCAAGTCTAAATCAATAAGCAATATTCAATACAACATATAAGGTACAGTTGCGGGCAAAAAATTCCGGACACTTGGGTTACCATTTTCTGTCATATTTGCGTAAAACCATTAAGGCCTTGGGCAATTAAACTGATAAAAAACGTAATTATTTTAAATAGGTAACGTTTTTTATAAAAATGCAAAATAATAACTTATAAAATGTCAACGGATAAAATATATCAAGAATAATAAATATAATATATTTATGACAGATTAATTATTAATAGAATTAAAGAGTGCAAACTCTTCCATTTTATTACACATCTTGATCGTGTAATAGGTAAGTATATTACATGGTTTCCTTAAAAGTGTTAGACAATGTTATGGTTTCAATAACACTAAAATCTTGGACTTCCATTGTCTTTATTTGTTATTTGTTATACAACGTTTCGGTTAGTGATGTATCTCCAACCGTTTTTAAGTAATAACTAAAAACTATTTTTAAAAGCCACGACTTATATACTATCCCTTGTTCACCGAAGCTTGATCGACTTGTCACGGTTAAGCAACGGCTGCTAAATATTTGAAATATCGACACTAGGCTTGCTAAGTACATTTTGATTGTTTACAATTATTACAGCTTCTTTAAATTTTCTTTTCTTCCAGTGGGTTTCTTGTTTGACCAAACGTGGTCCCTGACTTCGACGTTTCACCTCGTTCCGAATTTTTTTTTTGTGTTATTTGACTCTAACTTCAAGTGGTCTTTTTGTTTCCCCGATGTATACATCACCACATTCACAGGAATTTGGTAAATACAGTCATTATTTGAAGCTTTGTTGCCTGGTCTCGTCTTGGTAAAAATGCTTCTTAGAATATTTGTGATTTAAATGCCGTTTTAAAATTACCCGCAGGATCGCGAATAAGTATAATATTGAAACGGCATTTGAAGTTAGAGTCAAAGAGCACAAAAATGGAACTAGGTGAAACCTCGAAGTCAGGGATAGCCGACCACGCTTGGTCAAAACAACAATGGTCGAAAGCAAAATCACCAACCGAAACGTTGTAAAAATAACAAATAAAGACAATGGAAGTCCCAAATTTTAGTGTAATTGAAATTTTTTACAAAATCGTTTTCAAAAATTTAAACTACAAAAAGACTAAAAATAACAAAGGGTATTAGTAAACTAATATTTTATACCCGGCCGTTTTTGTTGATAATTAGCTCTTTTGGGATGATACTATCAGTCTTTGGATGTATGTCTTTTAAATTGTTCCCTATTTTCAATTTTGTTCCTAGGTCATTTGCATTTTGTGGACAAAAAACTTTGGGTTTTTATTGCTTTGACAATGTGACCCCAAACATTTTTTTTGGGATTGACATCTGGACTTTTTAGGGCCAAGTAGTAAATTTTTCTTGTTTTCCCGCATTTAGTCAGAAACTCTTCTTCGGTTTTAACGGGGGTTTTTTTTTTTTGATAAAAAAAAATTTGTTTGAAAAATATTAGTTAATAAGGTTATTATTATATTTTAATATATCAATATAATTTTTTTGTTCTTATTAATGCGGTGGCAAAGCCCCAAAACCCCTGCAGTCATTTATTCGCCCTTAAGAAAATATTCACGTTCTTAAACTGTTTTGGTATACTTTTTTTAAAAAATTTTTTTTGGTCTGTATCTCGGTTAGGTTAGGGTGATCCACAACCCCACCGCGACCGCTCGGTTTTTGTGGCTCCCCCTTTTTGAATTTGTCCCAATAGGGGCAAATTCTTAATCTGATTATCAAATTAAGGAGACTTTTTCCTCCTCCCGCAACAATGTGTTATTGCCGAGGATTTTGAATCTAAGTCGTGCCCCTACACTAGCATATATTTCGGTTCCCCGTCTCCTGGGGAAAATTTAAAGAGCAGAGATTAAACCGTCATGCCTTCTCTTTCGGAAAGTGACG
>JAHBCN010023308.1:0-12658 GCA_019359885.1 Listronotus oregonensis | reverse complement strand
GTTGCCGGGTTCAAGGCCCAACTGAAAAAATATTTGTTTTTTGAAATAAATGAGGTTATAAACTTTTTAAATTATTACATGTTATAAATTGTTAAAACCAGAATAAAAAATTTTTTTGGGGGCGAAAAAAATAAATTATGGCGCCCCTATGAAAAAAATAAAGTTGAGGGTGATTCAAAAAACCCCGGAAACATAGAAAAAAAAAATTGACTACTCGGTCATATTCTACAAAAAAGTTGCTTTAAGAAGTTTTTACAGATTTAAAAAATTTTTACTATTAATACAAATATGGCCGATTTTAAAATTTTTAAAAATTTTTCCAAAAAACCTAAATAAATAAAGCCATGTAGTAAAGGGGATTGGCTTACCCCAAATTGTCCAAAATTTTTTCCCATTTAACCGATTTTCATCTATCGGGGTTTTCCCAAGACCCCCAAACTTTCCCCACCAATTTGGGACACCCCTGTATACCCTTTTGCCCCAGTGCTGATGCAAAAAACAAGCGCAAAGTTATTTTTATTAGTTTTGTTAAACATTATTAATAATAATTAGAACAATTAATATGTGATTTAGTAAATATATTTGTATAAATACCTGTAGCTGTATGTAAATAAATGAGTATTTTTTTAACCGTGGTATATTCATTTACACTTAAACACTACCCTTTCAGTTCCAGAAAAGTGTACAACTGTACAATATATCAAATCGCGTAGCCTTTGATGTTGTTTTTTGTAGAAGGTCATAAAAGATGTTTAGTTAGGGCATTTATCTTGTTCTTGTATCCAACTTAATTAAGTAGGGTTTTAATTAGTCGTATAAATATTAGGAAATTAAGTATAAAGCATAAAAAAAATATAAGGTAAAAAAACTTTTGCTCTGTACTTAATGACCACGACGAACAGGTGTTTTCACCGTGCGGTAAGAAATTTCCTAACCTAAGATTAAAGATTTATTTACATAACGTGGCATAGATACTTTTAAGATAATATTAAAAATTAATTTATTAATGGTATTGGTAAACATGTATGGCACTTTTACTAAATTTTCGGGTTTTGTGCTACAAGTAATGCTTTTGTTATCTTAAATCAAATATTCTATATATTTTTATTGCATTCACTTGGGCGAGCCAAACTTATCCAGATCACAAATATTCAAAATGTTTACTTTACAAGTTGCAAAGATATCACAACATCGCACTTTCGGGAAAAAGTACCGCAACACCTAAATATTTTTAAAACTGCTAAAGCTGGGATTACAAAATTTGGTATCTGGGGGTTTTTGGATATGCTGAATTGAACGGTGATATCGGCAGTATTACAGGTATTCCAGTTTTGTGCGACGCGAAGCATTTTATTATTTTAAATAGAATGTTCATTTATTTTAATTGCATTAGGTTAGACGAAAATTTGAAGATTTCAAATTTTCAATATTATATTCTACGGGACTGAAATATGACAACCCATTTTCAGAAAAAGCCCAACGATTAAACTTTTGGCTAAAACAATATCTATTATCGGCACTGTTGCAAGATTTTCTACTTTTGTGCAAGTTATTTTTGTTTAAATAAAAAGTCTCGTTTATACTTTATACGTTTAATTTAAAATTATCACAAAAATTTATATTTCTAGCTGCTAAATATTGTTGTTTTAGCCTATTAGCTTTAAATATCATTTGATGTTCATTTATTTTGTTTTAATAAATTTTAATAAAAAAAATGCCTTATATTTTAATAAAAATAACTAGCTAATAATGTAACGTGTAACGCTAAACATTTGTTGATATTATTCTTCACCTGCGTATGTTAAAAAATATCAATTTTGTAAGACATCTTAAGCGATTTAAAAGAATTTAACTTTTACTAAAAATGCGATGTCGTATATCTCAGCACGTAGTACAAGGAGAATTTTGTAACTTTTGTATCTCACTTAAATTGGTCGGCCTAATTCATTAAATAAAAATAAATAGAAATTTTATTTAGAATAACACAATGATGGCGTTTGAAGCAAAACTGGAAAATCTGGCAATAGTGCCAATATTATTTTTTTATTTTGCATACCCAAAAACCTCCATTATCAAATTATTAACGAGCTTTAGTGGTTTTAAAAATATTAAGCGTTACGGACTTTTACACAAATGGGGTGTTGGAGTATTTATCGCAGCAACTAGTAGCGATAGAATTTTAAAAATTTGGAATCTTAATAAATTTGGCAAAAAATAAATATTTTATTTAGTATAACAAAAACATTACTTGGAGGCAAAACTGGGTAATCGCCAACATGGTGATATCACCGTTTAATGCCGCTTACCCAAAAACCAACTAAAAAATTTTGTTAATAAGCTTGGCGAATTTTAAGATATCAGAGGGCCACAAAAAAAAGTGGTGTTTGCTGGGGCGACTAAAATTTTCTGGCCTATTTTTTTCGCAAAGATGAATTAGAAGTCAAAATTGGGAGCCAAACGCAAAAAATCGAAAAAAAAGGGGTTTTTAGTATTTTTTTTTATTTTAAACATTAAGATCTCAAAAACTATAAAAGATACACGAAACTTTATGTAACATAAACTATGTATTTTTTTAAAGACCTTTATTATAAAGTTATATATTCCTTTTGTCTAAATAAAATATTTTTTGGGTTATAATCAAAAAATTAAATTCTCAGGATTTTTTCAAGTATACCTCCTGAAAAAAATTTAAAAATTATTTTTTGGTTTTGACTGCAAATTTTAAGTGATTTGGAATTTAACTGACAAATAAATGATCTATAAAAAACGAAAAATCACAAAATAAAAAAGAATCCCTATATTGAACCAAAATTTTTGTCAAAATTAATTTGTTTTATCTTTTTTATATATATCTTATCAAAAATATTTTTTACTGTTTATATGGAAAATTTAAAAAGCTTTTTTTTTGTTTTAGAAATTTTTTATTCTTTTTTATACAAGCCCATCAGCGTACAGGTACATAAGGGAAGTTGAAGATTTATAGCGTCCTTTTCGAGTTGAATTTACCTGAAGCAACCCGAGCTCGTCCGAAACGCCGCGTCGACAAAAACTACGACCTTCAGTCAGTAAGCATGTACGATGTACGCAATAATTATCACTTTAGTATTTAATTTGCTATAAGTCTTTCGGACGGGATGTTCATGAACGCAGTTAGTGATCGAGAAGCACCACTTAGGGCTTATGTACATGCGTTTTAAAATTTAATAACCAATTGAGACAGATATTAAATATCAAAACATAATTTTCTATCTTCAGATTACGAGCGAAGCAAAATAAAAGTATGTTCTCAAAAAAAAACTGTATTTCTAACGGAAAATGAAAACAATAATTACAATAAATGTTCAAATAAACCCCCTTTTGACTAAGCAAAAACCCAGACGATCATAAGAGTTTCTAACATTTGCTAGCATACAAGGGCTAATTGTTTGAAAGGTCTTTTAACCTTGCTCGGAGTCCTTCCAAATCTTAGCCTATTGTGCCCATACACTTTTGATTTTAAGTAACCCCATAAAAAAATCATTAGGGGAAAGATCTGGGGATCTTACTAGCCACAAGATAGAACCGTGCCCACTTATTAATCTGTTATAAAAGGTATTGTTTAAATATTCTTGAACAATACGGAATTATGGGCTGGGCAACCATCTTGTTGAAACCAGACATAATTAAATCTTTCCCGTAATAATTCTTGAAGATAGGTCAATTTGCTGCTGCAACAGTCCAAATTTGCCTACGGTCAAATTGCCCTGAATAAAAAATGTCCGATCACGTGTTACAACGATCCCACCCAAACGTTTTTTTTGGGGTCTTGGAGCGAACTTCAAAACTTTATGAAGTTTTCCCGAGACCAATATCGCACTGTAGAGTTAGGGCGATTTAGTAATGGAAGGTCGATTCGTCTGTAAAACAATCGATCTAAGAAAATTTTCTTGGCTCTTTCCATTACTAATTCTGAGACTCTCGACAGAAATTGATCATTAGGAAATATTTCATGGACTTTTTGTCCTTGTATGATCGGAATCCATTTTTTTAGGACTCTTTGGACGGTACTAGGCATGATTTGTTGCTTCAGCAATTTGTTGACTACTACTTACGGGTTTTGCTCAGCAGTGGCACAAATTAAAATTTGTTAGCTCCCTTTTGTCGACAAGCTCCTGTTAAGGCTTTTTGTGTTTTGGGGCAGCAACCAACAGTTTCAAAATTATGTATGATTCAGCTATTGTTGTTAATGATGGCGTAGGTCTATTTTCGAAACTTTCCGGAAAAGATCTGAATTTGTCGATAGGATTTTCCTTGAAAATACCATTTGACTATTTGTACCTTTGCCCGAATCTCGAAAACATCCATTTTAATTTTGTCAAAATTAAATTTGAAATTTGAGCACACACAACTTTATTGCTTCGGCTGAAAATGCAATAAATATTGGAATTTCTAAAAATAAATACAGAGAGCATGGTTTACTAGAATACGGACGATAGTCAATTCGACACTCTCGGGCCTATGTCCCTAGTAGGTTGAAGGGCACTGTATAGTAGTAGTCCAAACATTCCGTGGTACCAGGTTTCTGCCGGTAAATCTACCGTATCGGTTTTTGGGTTCTCTCAATTTTTGCTGTTGTTCAGCAGAAAAAAAGACACCAGAAAATTCTAGTTTGACACCAGCACACACACTTTTTTATGTGGACCTGTGTATTTAAAAGTTTTTGTACTTTTCACTTACTCCGGATATATTTTTTAATAAAAAAAATTAAGAGTTTTTATTTACTATTGTAATTTAGGACTTATAAAACCTAAATAAAAAAAATAATACATTTTTATTATACTGAAAACCGACAAGATGAAAACGAATATTGCTTGAGAATGGTGCTTTTATATTTTGTAAATGATTTCTTGAAAGCAGCAAATAAATATTAATAAAAATGCAAAGGACTTGGTATTACTGTATATTTAAAGAAATATATATAATAAACGAGAGCGCTTTTAGCTATACAAACATGTGCCAAGCCTGTGGCAAAAAGGAAATTCCCAATACGCGCTTTAAATTAAGATGGTATTTTATTTTATGTTCCCAAGACGAATGTTTTATTAGCCCTAAAATATGATATTAATGTTACTTCTTGATTATTTTACAAAAGTCTTTTTGAAAAATTACATGCTAATAAGTAGTAGTTAAAATGGCTGGTTAAGCCAAAAGATCTCTTTTTTAGATGTCATTCTTTAGCCCAGTCGCATTTTTTATAACTTAAAATATATATTATATTTCTGTGAATAATTTTGGGTTTATTTCATAGATTTTTGAATAATAGTAAAGATTACACGATAAACACGAACTTACGGTCAAACATTGGAAAAGGACGTAACGCGTAACTAAAGTCGATAATTTCTGTTGCCAGTTTGAAGTGAATTTAAACATTTCTGAATAAAATTGCCTTTAAGTTCTATATTTATAATAAAAAATGGGCATAATAATAAATAGATTACTAAATTTGGCTTTAAAAAATAAATAATTTAAGGATAATTTTTCTACATAAACCATTTTTTATTTATTTTTATTTGGTTAAATACGTTTCGCATTGCCACATTTCGCCCGCAAAGGAAATTTCACAGGCGGATGTGGCAATGCCGCTACAACGCGCGTAGGAATTTTACAACCTGTCCGTTGATAAATGGAATGAACTTGATTGGGTGTAGTGCGACGTTGCCCTGGATTTTCTTAAGCGCTTTGTGGTGTTTTTATTAAAACTATCTGTTAAAACTATTTACAAACTTATATTAAAAACTCTAAAATGGTGCGTGAATCTGTATTGTGTAAAAATTTGGACTATTTACACGAAGATGTGTCTTTTCATAGGTAAGTTAGATTCTGTTTGCTAGGCGATGTTTTTACCAAGGTCAGTGGCGTAGATTTACAATAGCCTGAAGGAAAGTAACTAGACCAAAAGCAATGTATTCATTGTACTTGTTTTATTATTTTTATTAGAATATTATCGAATTTATTAGTTTGTGAGTAGGTTTATAATATTGTGGGAGAAATTATACATTATACAAAAGGATCATCTAATAATTTAGGTTTCCCTCAGATCCAATGACAAGAAACATTTAGTTTTCTCTTGTGGGAATTGAAGAGGGACAACATTTACCAAAGCACCCTGTGCTATGCTCGGACCATTTTGATCCACAGGATATTTTGGTTAAGGCAAACAATAGCAAATATTTAAGGCCTGGAACTATCCCAAAAAGTTCACATCATATATTTGACAATCGACATTGATGGAAAGTAATTATTATAGGAATCTTCGTAAACTTTGGTTCTTGATTTAAAAAACACATCATTTCTTTGGTGTAGGTCTATCTAGTAACGTTTGAGCTTTTATGTTTAAAACAAGTACATCTTTTTGACCTATTCATTTTTTAACTTAATTAATATTACTGTATTTTTGCTCCGACTCCACTTCACTTAAGACTCCCCTAGGAAAGTGAAAGGGTATGTAATTAATATGGTCTTACAAAATCAGCAAAAGTTTTCTAAAGGTTTCACGTAAATATGTTTTTAATTTAATTAACTTTTAGGGATGAAGACATATCCATGGATAATTGGGTGCATGATTTATCGAAAAATTTGACCACAGCGAGCGCTGCAATCAATTTAGCTGTCCCCAAAATATATTTTGTAACATGCCAATACAATTTTTCGAAACTTTGAAAGATAATGCTTCATTTTGCGATTTTCTGAAAAAAAAAAATCAAATTTGACAGCTAAAAAAAGTCACGGATCATCCTTATACAGGGTGCCACAGATTCAAGTACATGCATGGGGATCTTGGAAACCGTAAGAGATACAAAGTCGGTTAAATTATTGCAAAGTTGCGCATTTAGGTGCCTAACAACATGCCGTTTAGAAAGTTGTAAAATTCCGAGTACTTTCGGAGATATCCGGAAAAAACCGAAATTTGCCGATTTCGTTTTTATTTTTTTCTGACGTTATTTAAAGAGATATGGAAAAATAAAAGACATTTTTCATGGCCACTTTTTTAAGCTCTACAAAACAGCGTTGAGAGATTTTTGGTACGACGTTTCGTTTTCGTTAAACCATCATCAACTTTATTTTTTAAATACGGCACTCAATTGTTCATTGCATTTTTTTTGAAGCAGTTATAATCCCAATTACAATGATGTATAAAACTTAATATTTTTCTGTTAAATGAACATATTTTCCATAGGAGACAATAAGTTAGACAAGGAACGCACATCATTTCTTATAGGGGCGTTTCATATTTGTTAAAAAATATTAAGTTGTATACATTTTTGTTATTGGAATAATAAGGGGTTCAAAAAAATGAAATAAAAAAACCAGGTCCGTATTAAAAAAAGTAAAGTTGATGATAATTTAACGAAAACAAAACGTTGTGCGGAAAACCTCTTGACGCTGTTTTGTAGAGCTTAAAAAGTGGCCACGAGAAAGTGTCTTTTGTTTTTCCATATCTCTCAAAATAACGTCAGAAAAAATTAAAACGAAATCGGCAAATTTCGTTTTTTCCGAATCCAAAAGTACTCGGAATTTTGCAACTTTCTAAAGTGGATATGGTTAGTTACGTACATACACAACTTTGCCATAATTTAACCGACTTCGTATCTCTTACGGTTTCGAGATCCCCATGCATGCCCTCAAATCTGTGGCACCCTGTATACATTATTTGGCATTATTTTTCAAATAAAAACTTTTGGCAAAAAAATTACCCGAATTAATTGGGGAAAAATTTTCCCATTTGATGCGGACTTTATAGTTGACATGTATATTATCTTATATATAAGTAGATAATTTTTTATGTTGGCCTGATATCTAATATTTTATGTTATTTTTGTGTACCTTATATAATAAAAAGTATCCCAGTGTTTGTCTTTTTTTTTTTTATTTGTGGCCCACATTATTCTAAATTTATAGGAGAAAAGTAATTTTGTTTAAATAACCAATATACCAAAAATATTTTATGTTTTTTTGAATAAAAATATTTTATAACTATTTATGTTGCTAATCAATATTTTTGAATAAACTAAAATTAAAAAAGATCACCATAATTAGAACGATTTAAAAATTAATATTTTTAATAAATTTATATCTAATCAGAACTTCTAACATAAACCATACGCCACTGGTCGAAACTGCAAGGCTCCGTACAATGTTGCCTTGATCAGACCTAATTTATCTTCTATCCTTTTTCCCCTTATATGATTTTGATAATGTCTGGGACAAAACAAAGTGTCACTTATGAATGAAATGTTAAGTCTTTTCTTTTCTTTCGTCTGAGGTTTATTTTAATATTTAAATAAAAATAATAATTTTAATATAACTTGTATTATTCAAAAGATGTTAAATTTCCATTGTCCTAATTTATTTAGGTGACACAACATTTTAACTGGTAAGTATCTAGCCATCTTCAGGTAAATATTAAATAAGTCACATGGCTGCCAGGCTATTTATAAAACTAAGTGCCCCGAGGCATAAACGCGATGGATGCAGTCATAATTTTACGCATGGAATTGTTTATTTTTATGGCTAAGATTATATTTGGTTAGAAGTGGTTTCGAAACATTTTTAACATCTACAAAAGGGTTGGTAATACATTGAGGGTTAAAAGTTAAACAGTAAAAATGTAATTTATTTCTTATGTTAATAACTCTACATTTTGAATGACGACTAAATTGTTTTAACCCTATAAACATTGAATAATGGAAAATCAATGGCCCAATATACTTTTTTATTTAATTATTCAACTGCCCATTGACACAATATATGCTGGTGCCAACATCGGCCCTTATTGCGTTTGGCACACCGGCCCATCAACACTTATCAGTCAGTTTGCCAATACTTCTACATATTGGCCCTATGTTATGTTTATGAAGGCCCACTGTTGAAAAACCATTGGGGTGTTAACAATATAGTAACTAATATCTACCGATGTTTCATTTAGGGCACTGTTGGAAAATCATTGGGATATTAGCTAAATAGTAACTAATATTTACCGTGTTTCATTTAGGCTTACTGTTGGAAAATCAATGGAGAACCAAATAAAATAAAAATGTAAAAATTTTGATTTTTATTAAAAAAAACCTATGGATACATAAAAAACTATAATATATTGCTTTGAGCACAACAAGACAAACGAGGCACTTAAAACAATGTGGTTTGCAGATGAATTTAAAATGCCAAAAGATAGTCTAACTATAAAAATACGAATCAAAGTCAGAATTAACATAGCAGCCCATAATAATACGAAATATAATAATAAGTAACAAAGATTCTAAAAACTATAAAATATCACCATAGGCGTAATAAAGATACTAAAAATAAAATAGTTTATCAGGTAAATTTAAAACACATTATAAAATTCAAAACCACATAAACAAAAAACATATTATAATTTCTTAAATAAAGTAATTTAGAGCGACTGCAACAACAAAATAAAAATTGTTTTGTTTATTTTATAAACTTTAACGCATGTAGAGTCCGATTTAAAAAAGAAAAGGCCAGGGACATCATACCAAAAGAGTCCGCAATTAAGCCTTTTCTTTCAACCTTCCACCCATACATTGTTAAATTTGAAACATAGGAGCGTTACATGAATTTGACCGTATATCCAACAAAAATTTCGAGCGACTAATTTTAAAGTGAGAGAGAACAACGCATGCTGATGAAGCTGGTGGCCTTTTCAACTTTAAATCGGACTATACTTAACACAACTGACAATTAAGTATCAATAACACAGTTCCTATTTGACCTCCGATCAGTGAAGTGCTCGCGATAAAAAAACTACATAGTTTTTTCCGGGAAGGCGGCTGAAGGAGCTGTATCAACGGCTTTTACCATCGGGGATCAAGAAGAAACTCAAGCCAAACGATGGAGTCCTTCTTCTGGGGCTAAGCGCCGTGAGCGATGATTCCTATATCTGTTTCTTTCTGGGAGCCCCACGCACGAGGAATTTTCCTAATGGCGGAGGATGGTTGCGCGCTCAGCAGGAAGAAGCAGTACTGACAGAAAACGGTTATGCGCGATACCGGTAGCAGTCACCTGGTCGGAACAACATTGTTTGTGCATTTCATGACATTTGACATTGAAAAACTTTTGATTTTGTGAAATTTTCGGGAATTTCTGGGGGCTTCGAGCCCGCATCCAGTTTTTCCACTGCAAAGCCCCGGAAAGCAGAGTCTGGAAAGGGGAGACCTGGCGGAACGTATTAAATTACAGGCCAATGGGGTTGTTTTAACCCCAAACATGTTAAGAAAGAAAGAAAGTATCAATAACTTCACTATCTCTACTTTCCTTTATTGCTGGGGGAGGAGAGCTGAAAAGAACATATACTTTTAGTAATTATATTTTGCATTTAAGAATTAGTTTTATTTAGATTAATTTAAGAATTCTTTGTATACTACATCATAGGCTCAACCACAAATATATGTATATTAATTTAACTCGGGTAAACTTTTAGATTTCTTAGATATTTTTATTACTTTTTAAGAATATATATTTTTACCCGTTTTCAATAATGCACGATTTTGTGACATCTACCTGTGCCATTAATGATTCTGATTTCAAAACAAATGTGGTATATATAAGCTTTGTTTCTGCAGCGGTTTGAAACTATCACAAACTATAGAGCCAATGAAAATTCAAAAAGTGACATGCATGTCATTTTTACAAATTTTCATTGGCTCTAATTAGTTTCCAATTGCTGCAGAAACAAAGTTACTATAGATGGTGGCAAATAAGTTTATTATTCGGTTCTTTAAGATCCTTTAATGATTTTTGGGTGATTTGACCATCTCTAATTGTTGGTACAAATGTAGATGCTACAGTATCCTGCGTTAACTGCGGGCTACCCTGTATAAAAGTTTATAAGAATATTCTTTATAATTACTAGAAAACAAGCCATTCTTTTAAAGCAAATATTTATTTAAAAACTTTAATGCCTCATCAATTATTACTTCGTTTCACTATTAATTTATGCAATAAAAATGCCAAAAAGTTGAATAACGTTGGGCAATACTTTTCTTTTAAACCGCCACTCCTGTCACCGGCTTGCCTCAACCATATTTTAATGGTGTTCTCCACTTCAACTTGAGTGATGGCATCGCCTTTAGGGGGGGTGCTTTTTTGCTAACAGCTAAAATTACGTTTGGATAAAGTTTTAAATCTTTTTATAACTAGGGCTTATATGCTTTATTTGAACAATTAAACTAACATTTAGACTTAAAGTCTATATATAGGGTCAAAAGAAACCGCGAAAAGAAATACTCAAATGACAACAGACAGGCAACAGTTATTTCTATAAATTTACGGGGAAACGTGCCTACTTACTTCTTCATCTTAGTTCCAGGGTCTTCTTTTCCTCATAATATACTTTACATTTGCCAAAACACCAAAAAATCCAAAAAACTGCGAAAAATCAAACTTTCCGCTCACGTCATTCCTAATCATCCACAAAATTAATCAAACTTCAAAAGTTGGTTAAGTGGCACGCTTACTTTTAGTTGTCGGTGGTTAGGCAAAGGGCCAAAAAAGAGAACAAACACGATCTTACGTACGCTGAGAACGAATAAATGCAGGGGCAATGCTTAATTAATAACGTTGGTTTTTTTAACTCAGTTAAATTAATAGGCCACTGTGGAAATCATTAGTCTTTTTCTGTCGAACCATTAATTGAGGATTAATATCGGGCCAACGAATGGTGATAGACACAGTCAATTAAAAGACGCTGACATTAGTGGGCCATCACAGTACCTTTAGAAAATCGACCAACGCTGTTTATAGGGAAGTCTCCTGCTCAGTTAAAATACATAAAATTTATTTGGCAATATTTTTCCATTTTAAAAACTTTATATTTTAGCCATTAAAACCAACTTTTGTCTTTTTTAATTTAATTTGAGATACTACCCACTTTGATAATTAAACCGCAACGCCAATTTTTAAAGTAAGTTTTTCGTAAAATGTACATAAATTATTATCCATTTTTAAAATAAGGGAAAAATTTATTATTTTTCATAAAATTTTGGTCAATAAGTATTGCCCTAATTTTTTTTACCAATTTCTTTCTTTATTTTAAATAATAAATTGTTTTAAAAATTATGTTTAGCTTTATTTTAATTGATATTAAGTACGTTATTTGTTGTAGATGTTTCCCTAAATTTTCAAATGTAGGATCCAATTAAACCATTAAAATAACTAAGTTTTAAAAAAATTAAAATGGTGATTTACCCATGATATTTAAGAGATTATTTCCTTCCTATTAATTTTGACCAATCGCTATCAAGAATTGGATGTCAAATATAAATTTTAAGTGGAAAATTCTTAACAACTGTCAACAGCTGTCAACGTTTTTCCGGAAAAATCAAAAATTTTATGCAAGTTTGACAAGTTGTCTTGTAAAACAAACTTGATGGTTTGTAGAAAGATAATTATGGAATCAAAAAGGTGAGATATTGCCTTTAATTTTGCAACAAAATCTGTAAATGTTTATTGTAACTTCGAAAACGCTTATATCAAAACAAAATATGTGCGCATACTTTTTATCTTGGCGTAAAATCTGTTCGCAATTTCAAAAACCTTGTATGAATCCGTTTTGCCATTTTTTAGCATCCAAAATTTGCTAGCTGTAATTATTATTGTA
>JAHBCN010023307.1:0-12814 GCA_019359885.1 Listronotus oregonensis | reverse complement strand
TCAAAAATATATTTAAATCTTAAAATATTTCGCACATCTGAGGATGTATTTTTAGATTATAATACTATTAAAACGAGTTATTTTACCTTATGCAAGATCACTATTCTGATTGGATCATTTTTCAAGAAATATATATTAGGTTATATTTTCTTACCTCCGACTTATCACAACTCTGAAGTGGGTTTCGAAGCTTTTTCGAACTGGAAATACAGTACTCACTATGATTCATACTCTAAAAAATATCTATTCTAGTGGTTTTTTCTTAAAATCAATAAAAATAAAAACTTAGTCCAAAATAAAATAAATTATGAAATACAAAAAATGTTAAATAGTCCACTCAAAAAAAAAATAAAAACACTGCAGAGTAATCTCTAATCTCACTAATTACTTTAAAATACGAAATAACACACCCAAACACAAAAAAAAATTAATACAAAAATTGAAACGCCTTTAATCCATTACTGGGTGATTTGCGCCAATCAGCTGATTTTGACGTCGAGTCTAGTGATTTTTGTTTCTGAAACAGCCTGATTCATGTAAGCCAACGCAAAAATGTTAGCTTGGACAAATTATACCCAGAAATAAGGTGTGATTAAAGTGACGTAATGAACAGTAGCAGGGCAGGATTTGGCTGGAGTGGTGAATAATAAAAGTGGTGATGAGTGGTATATTAATAATAGGCTGAATAATGAAGGTAACATCCAAACTTTTTGATAATATAATTTGTCATTAATTTATACCGAACGCTACAGGAGTGACGGGGTGTCCCAAAAACCTGTAAAAATTTCTAAATTTGACTTAAAATATTCTTATATAACTTCTCTTGTGTGATAAAACATTTCCTAATTGTCATAACGTCGTTATATTTTAACGCTTTATAGACTCCGCAGTCGGAAGGCTAGTCGGGTTTTTAGTGAAATATAAATAATTTTGTAACTTTTTTTCTCATGCTTTGTTAATTTAAGCCATTGATAAAAATGTGGACATCTGGTATTGTTAGTAGATAGTAAGTTATGTTTCAGATTTCCAAAAAACCTTGACAAATTGATTCTAAGGCTATAAAGTGCCTATTTAAAAGGTAATTTTGACCTTTTACCTTTTTTCAAATATGTTTAAAGTAAAATTGATTTCCAAAAATTTGTCAAGGAAAATTATGCTCTTTAGAAATTGTCTATTTGTAGATATTGACTTGAGTTGCTGATACGCCCCATTGCCGTATCACACTATATTTTTTGGAGTAGTGAATTGTATATTTTTTGTAAATAAACACTTTGTACAGTTATTCTATTCGTTGTGTTTTAATTAGCAATAGTCATTTTACAGGGCGTCCAAACCGTAATTTGCACCTATGTTTTTCAGTTCATATTTAGTCGACAGCAGATTCGTCGGAACTACTTTTAGGGGGAAAGCCAAGTTATTTCCCCTCAAAACCCCTTTGTTTTTTAAACCCCGTTACCATGTGTCAAAGTGTGTCCCAAATTGGTGGGGAATGTATGGGGAACGGGAAAACCCAAATGATAATAGAAAATCGGTTAAATGGGGAAAGTTTTGGAAAATTTTGGGGGTTAGGAATCAATCCCGTTTACTACATGGTTTTTCTATTCAGGTTTTTGAGAAATTTTGAAAAACCTGGACCATGCATTTTCGAAAATTCCAAAATATTTTTTTATAAGTAAAAATTTTTCAAATCTGAAAAAACTTCTTTAAAGCAACTTTTTTTGAATATAATCATAGTCAATTTTTATTTTTTACGCTCTCTTTTTAGAATATCATCAACTTTACTTTTTCATATGGGCGCCATATTGGATTTTTTCGCAGCCAAATAGTGCTTTTTATTCTTATTTCAACAATGTATAACATGTTATAGTTTAGGAGTTTATAACCTCATCCACTTCAAAAAACAAATATTTTCTCAGATGGCGTTGATTCGTTGATTCCGGCGAATGTCATCTAGCGTCATTATCAAGTTAGCTCGGTTACGTTATTAAAATATTTTCAACTTTGTAAAATGGTTAATTATTAAAAGAAAAACTTGATATTTTGCAATAAAAATATTAATATAGCTGCGCCAACGTATTTCGACAATTTTCCTGAAAGGTATCCAAACAACATATTTTAAAACTGGTTAAAAATTTTGTTTAATTTGGAAGTTTTAAAAAACACGCCCTAAGAAGTACTTTTTGAAGAAAATCGACAACGAATTGCAATTAACCAACATTTTAAAGAAAAATCCAACATCTTCGGGTTTGGTTTTAATAGAGAATTTCACATCCCCAAGTCAACCATTCATAGGGTAGTTAGGACCTTTTAATATCTTAATATTTGAAATATGGACAACTTTTTAAATTTTAATTGTTATTTTACATTTTAAATAAGTAGGAATATTAGTTTAGCTAT
The DNA here is from genome assembly GCA_019359885.1 of Listronotus oregonensis. Classification (NCBI taxonomy): domain Eukaryota; kingdom Metazoa; phylum Arthropoda; class Insecta; order Coleoptera; family Curculionidae; genus Listronotus; species Listronotus oregonensis. The sequence continues at coordinate 10,417 of JAHBCN010023307.1, read as the reverse complement.
TTTTCATTGTTTTTGTTTTTTGTTTAAATTTTCCTTGTTACTTTAGTTTTGGGTTGTAAATACTGGATTAACTTTATAGCTATGTTCGCGAACCCATTTCTGTAAAATTTCTGTAAAGTCATCTATTTTGTCATTTACTAATTTTTTAAATTGGGTTTACAAAAAAATGACGTTCCCGGAATCAAGGACAAACTGAAAAAATATTTGTTTTTTGAAATAAATGAGATTATAAACTCTTAAATTATAACATGTTATACATTATTGAAATCAGAATAAAAAAGCATATTTTGGGTTAAAAACCAATATGGCGTCCATATGAAAAAATTAAGTTGATGGGATTCTAAAAACCTGAAATCGTAGAAAATAAAAAATTGAGGACTTCATATTCTACAAAAAAAGTTGCTTTAAGAAGTTTTTACAGATTTTTAAAAAAATTCAATTATAAAAAAAATATGGCCTTTTGAAAATCAAGTCTAAGGGTTTTTTCAAAATTTTATCAAAAAACCCGAATAGATAAACCATGTAGAAACGGGATTAGCTTGTAACACAATTGTCCAAAACTTTCCCCTTTAACCGATTTTCTATCTAACGGGGTTTCCCAAAATCCCCATTTCCCCCCAATTTCACAATAACCAAAGTTCTTTTTTTTATATATATATATATATATATATATATATATATATATATATATAATATATATATATATATATATATATATATATATATATATATATATATATATATATATATATATATCCTATTTTTGAGCACCAAAATCATAATATAAATTATTTTTCCCCAGATATTTAGGGTTGTATATAAACCTCGAAAAAAAACTTCATTGCCATCTCGAGGACCAACGATGAAGCATTTTTCGTCTCGGATTGTAAATTATTATTACTCGCAGTAATAAAGAAATATCAGTAAAGCTTGTTTTACTACCACAAAAAAGTCATATTGCCAGTCCAGCTAACATTTTTGTTGGGATAGCCAAAAATACGCTAGTAAAGATTTTTAATTTATTGAAAATTTAAGAAAGAAGTTTGTTTGTTTTTTTACATAGTTCAATAGAAAAATTGAATTCTAGCCTCTAATAAAAGAATATTTATTTTTTTTGTAGTTCATCTGAGAACCAGTTTAACATGGTGGTAAAGGACATAGTAACCAGTAAAAGCAAGGGCTACGAACACGTTAAAAGTACCTCTCAGGAAGTAAAAGTAAATATATTAACAGGAGGGGATTTAATAGGCCAACTGTTTGTAGAAAAGAATATGCGAAATGGTGGGACTTATTGTTGCTATCAATGTGGACATCAAACTAAGTATAAAGGCAACTTTAAACTGCATGTTCAACGTCATAAAAATCGCAACAAAAACGAGATGTATAACTGCGACGAATGTAATTTTAAAACAGTTTATAAAAAAAGTCTAATGAAACATAAAATTTCGAAAGGGCACAAATGTAATAACCATGTTTATAAAATACACGTTATGTACCATAAGAGCCTAAAAGAAATTGAGGTGTACCAATGTGATGACTGTGGTTTTAGAACACTAAATAAAGCTAATTTTGAAAATCACATTATTCCCGATAAGCATCCCGAAAAGGATGAACTGTTTAAATGTAATGAATGTAGTTATAGAACAGCTTTTAAAGCTAGTTTAAAAACACATCTTATTCGCCATAGAGATCCAGAGAAGAACTAAAAGTTTGTAAAGACATCTGTACAGGCACCTCCCAATAGAGAAAAATTCGACAGGTTTAAATTTATCAGTATGATTATAAAACATTGAAAAAAGATCATTTAAAAATACATGCAAAGCGACACATTAACCTTAAGAAAAATAAAATTAAAAAAAAAACTATATCGGCTTTAAAAAGAATTAACCAAAAATTATAAAATAATATTTTTTATAAAAGGTCATATCAAATTTAAAATGGTCTCCTCGGAATGACTGGTTTATCCGGTTTCAATCAAAGCCTTCGGGAAAACCCCTGAAAAAAATTTAATTTCTTTTTTTGAAATAAATTTTTTAAAACTTTTCGGGCCCGCCCGAAAGAAAAATTAATCCGTTTCGGGTTTGCCTTAGTCGACTAAAAGCGCCCGGGGGATTCGGTAAAACCCGTCGACTGAAAATTGAAAGTTTAATTTAAATGGGCAAAGTTATTTTTTTTTAAAATTTTGACATTTCTTTATTTGTTTTAAAAGGGAAAAAGGACTTTAATAATAATAAAAAATTACAAAAAACCCATAATTTTAGGTTTGGTTTTGGGGAGAAAAAACCCCCTTATAGAATTTTAAACATTTTTTAAAGTAAACTTAAATTAAAGAAAACCTATAACCCTTTAAAAACATTTTGTAATATTAAATTTCATGCAGTATGGAAAATTGAAAAAAACATTTTTTTGGATGTAGTACCGCAACCATTTTATGCAGATAAAGTTGCTTTTCTTTCCACAAAATGCACAGCGGCGATCAGTTTGTATATACAATCAAATGTCCACTATTATCGTATCTACATCTGTAAGGGATGTGAAATTCTTCCTTGCGTGGCTTTATACCGAAGGATTTTAGAAACGCCAAAGCAATATATCTTCTAAAAAACAAATAGGTTCCCCCGCGTTTGTTTTCGGGCCAAGTTTCTTCATAAGCAGCCAGGCATTCACCTCCACCGAAACGCCCCGGAAAATAGGCAACCAATGGCCAAACCACTTTTTTTTGCCGTATTCTAGTTCTATAAGCAGCTACTAAATTGTAAAGCTTAATCAACTCCCCCCAATGCCCTTTTAACAGGGTGTTTGGTTCACCGACGTATATCTGAAAGGGGTGATTAATGAGATGGTTTTGAACATATTTAACTATATATAGTATTATACAAAGTGTTACGCATTTCGAGATATCTTGGTTTTTCCGAATTTTATCGAATTTGGTGCATAGATCCATATAACTTATAATAAAACTTTGTCATTTATTTTATCTATGAATCTTTTTTATTAACTTAAATGCGTATTTCATCGATATAAGATACGTACGGTATCTACAGAATGATTAAAAAATTGTGGCTCGAGTAGAATTTACAAAACGAGTTACTGAAATATCCAACTTCGAATTTATAAGCGAATAAATTGGAGTGTAAATAAGATATTCGTTCAAATATTTCTAAATCTTCCTTTATATTTGCCCTGTATATTGATATACTCACATTCCATCACAGCAGCTACTTCTTATTTATTTAGTGCGGTTTAGCGATGTATACATTTACCAACATTTCATTTTGTTGTTGATGTTGTCCTAAGTAGCGTTGCCCGGTGACGGACAAACTCATCTTCAAGATTTGATTAGTTGTCAACTAGGTATTTTTATACTGTTTATTTTGTGAATTTTCCGTTCAAGTTTTGGTATAATGGCTGCTTTTTCGAATGTTGAATATGCTGATATAATTTTTATGTATGGTAAAGCCGACGGCAACGCAGCTGCTGCTCAGAGATTTTATACTGAAAGATTTCCTCAAAGAAGAGTACCCCATGTGACTGTCTTCGCTATACATATCGTAGATTATGAAACAGGTAATTTACAATCACACAGAGCCTAGAGCGAACAACCACAACATGACGTTGAAGTGGATCTGCAAATTTTAAATAATTTCTGAAAGAGATCCCACCACTAGCACTAGGAAAATAGCAGAAACAGCTACATGTATCTACATGGAAAGTTTGGACAGTTCTTCATTGAAAAATGCATCCATTCCACTACCCCCGTGCAAGGGCTTTGAGGAAGGTGATCCTGCTCGAAGAATCACTTTTGTCGATTCATCTTAAACGCCGACATAGAAGATGCAACATTTTTACGTAGGATTTTGTGGACGGATGAATCAAATTTTTCTCGTGAAGGGATAACAATTTTCGTAACCTACATTACTGGGCAGAAGAAAACCCCATATGAAGAAAGAAACTTCGTTCCAACGAAAATTTAATGTAAACGTGTGGGCAGGTGTAATAGGCAGAGTTTTAATCGGTTCGTACTTCTTGCCAAATAATTTAAATGGTGAAAATTATTTAGAATTCTTAAGAAATACTTTACCTGATATTTTGGATAAAGTGCCTTGGATGTAAGAGGACAAATCATATACCAAAACGATGGATGTCCTGCCCACTATCGCATAACTGTAAGAGATTTTCTTAATACTCAATTTCCTCAAAGATGGATAGGCCGAAATGGACGATATTATGGCCAGCTAGATCACAGACCTGACCCCTAGACTATCATGTCTGGGGAAGAATGAAAAACTGGTTTACAATGAAAAATTAGATCGAGAACATCTTATCAAAAAATTAATGGGGCAGCAGAAATTATGAAGGCGGAACTGGCGATAGCCATACTGAGATGCGAGAGAAGATGTCGACGTTGTAGAAGAAACGGTGGTTCTCATTTCGAGCATGAAAAGTAATCCTCGTAAGAACCTGCAAATATTTTTTCCTTTCATTTTGTTAAGTCGTACGCTTTTTTTCTAAGAGAATATTTTTTTTAATAATCCTAAAAATAAAATTGTATCCATTTTCCTTTCTGTGTTTTTTTTTGTTTATTCAGAACTGCTTCGTGCTAAGAATTTTAAAAAGTTAACCCCTTCCAAACCCCTCCATACCAAACTATATTTTTTCCAATTTTTTTTCATAGAAATTTTTGTAATATTATCGCAAACCCCGAAACCAAAAAATAAGAAGTAGCTGCTGTGGATGGAATGTGATATATCAATATATCAGGTAAACATAAAGGGAAGTTTTTAGAAATTTTTGAACAAATTTATCTTTTTTTACACACCCAATTTATTCGCTTATAAATTCAAATTTTTGGATTTTCAGTAACTCGTTTTGAAATTTTTAAATGAGCCACAATTTTTTTAATCATTATGTAGATACCATTACATATCTTATATCGATGAAATGATTTTAATTAAATAAAAAAAAAGATTCAACGATAAAATAAATGACAAAAGTTTTATTATGTTATATGGACTATCACCAAATTCGATAAAATTCGAAAACCAAGATATCTCGAAATGCGTAACACTTTGTATAATACTATATATATTAAAATGTTCAAAACCACTCATTAATCCCCCCCTTTCAGATATACGTGGGTGAACCAAACACCCTGTATATTGATACCATTTTAGGCTGTAAGTTTTTTAGTTTTATAGACACGATCCCACCTGGAAGTAGTTACAGATATTTGTCTCAAAATTATAGGACCGTCAAAGTTGTTGTCCTTCCATTGACCAAAAGGGTTTGGTTTCTATAATACCTAAGTCCTTTCTAAATAAGTCCAGTGTTTTTTTTTTCTAAAATTGGACATTTCTCTAACCTTTTCCGGATGTTCCAAGACAATATTTTTGTTGGATAAATAAAAAGGGGTAAACTAGTAAAAAAATTTAAAAAGTAAATCTTAAATCCTTATATTCTTACCCCAGTTCTTGGAAAACATAACAACGTCACCACCCAAACCAAAGTTTTTTTGTTTATTAGTGTTCTTTCCGATATACATCAAACCCGTACATGTAGCCATTACTGGAACATAAAGCCCAATTTGTATAGCCAAATTTTTATGGGCTTTGACTTTATGAACTGTTTTGCATAATGCTTGCCGTAATAAGGCACCATGCTTTCATCAACTAAAGGTGTTCATCTAGTCCTCCATGTGACCTGAAATTTTTACCAAGCATTTCGAGAGGGTCGATTTGTAAAGTCTATCATCTGATGGCAATTTGGAATTATCATTCAAATGAATAAATTTTAAATTGCTCAAAACGTTTCAACCCATACTATTCTGAACTTATTTTTGGAACATCTTCTTCACTTGACCAGTAGATTTGTCTGTTGGGGTATTTTCCATAACCAGATAGTAACATTATTCCAAAATACATGAAGTTCTGACATTGTTATATTTAGTTCACTATTGTTTTGTGCTGCGTATCTGTTACTTTTTCAATTATCAAATTTATTATTTCATCGTCAAAGAAAAGACGAAAAAAACACACGGCGAAACGGAATTTTGGTTTATGGAGGGTGATAGTGGAATGCAGCTCGTGTTCATATTATTTGCCGGCAATTCTTGGGGATTTTCTATCCATTTCGTACGTTTGTTGCTACCAGAAGTGTCAACCTTCTGGATTTGTTTTTCTCCATAATAAGCTTGAAACTCAGATAACGGGATAAGATCATCCAAATCATATTCATCGTCCCCTAATGGAACAATTTCCAAGGCTGGCATAAAATGCTTCGAGGTAAATGGTTCACATTGGCACGGTCCTTCAGAGTCATCACTGTCAACGTCAGTATTATCTCCTCTCCTACTGGGGGAAGAATATGATATTGACCAGGTACTTTTGGCTCACCTCGATACAGTCCAAAAGTTCAGCTAATTAGTCTAAAATTATTAAAAATAATTTTTTGTTAATTTTTTAATTTGGAAATAAACGTATATTATTACTAAATTTTTAATTACCTCAGCAACCTACAAAAAGCAACGTCCCGAGGGGGCGTTTTTTCTTCAATGGACCATTTAAAATAAGTCATAATATCGTTATGGTTTTCAACAAGGACATATGGTAACATATTATAACAATGCAATATGAAAGAATTTTTTAATTTTATGATAAAATTTAGTGAACTTTCCCACCATGTCGAGTCATATAAACGGGTCAATTATTTACTCAATACGCTTTGTTTACCGTAGGCGGTTGTATTTGCATTAAAAGGTGGCTTCGGTCTGTAAAGAATATCCCTCGCTCCTCGCGACAGCCGAAATCCTCACTAAATTTACTTTATAGCGTATTTTAGATGGGTCCCTTAAAGGGGACGCTATCCACAAAGAGTTAAATAAGTTTATACTTACGGTTAGGGTTTTTTTATTGTGGTTGTTGAAATGTAAGAGATCTGACGTATTGTGCAATTCTAAATGTCATAATGACTCACCATGTCTGAATAAAGATTTTTTTTTATTTTAACTATGACAATATAACAACAATAAACATAAAAATTTTAAAAAAATCGTTTTATTACATTTAATTTAACAAACTGAGATTTTCTAATACCTAATTGAAGTGTCACCAGATTTCATTAAGTTGAGTTTTGACGTTTGCCTGACCAAATTAATTTATCCTAGGTTTGACGAAAATTCTTTAGTCAGAGGCCTAAAAACTTCATTTGTTTGGGCTTTGACTCAGACTTCAAGTCAGAGCTGAGGATTGACTAGTCAAACCTAGAGAAGCTGGAGCTTCGAGGATTGACTATAACACATACACGAAATTATCCAATAAAAATGAAATCGGAAATATGTACGAAACAACTTGGGGGTATAAAAGTTTTTTTAAGGTCTTTGCCAGCAAAGCCATTAAATATTAAACTTAATTAAAATAAAAACAAAAAGTCGGATACAAACTGAAGAAAACATTGTACCCAAAAACTCTGAATTGTTTTATAATGTTATTTTAAGATATTTTTAAGTTAATTAAATTTTTCTTTAAATAACCTTTTAATTTTATTCTTTTTAGTTTTAAGTAAGCACTCTAATATTTCTTTTGTAATCTAATTACCTAATTACATATATAAAAGAAAACTGTGTGTTTGTATGTCCATCGTTTTCTTTATAACTAGCCACTGCCACCCACTATTAGTTATGGTGGTAGGTAGTCCCAGATCTGCACTTGCATAGAGCAGCAAAAACAATTTGGTTTTTGCTGCTCTATATTTTGCGAACAACGTTATGTATACAGGGTGTATCAAAAAGCCCATACAAGGACAAAGTTAATTTTTTTAAATGACTCCCTATATTTTTTGTTAAATTTTTGTTTTCTGCATAAAATTCCAGATTTATTTGGCATATCATATCCCTATATTCAATTGTTAACGAGATATTCTCATTTAAATACAAATTTAGAATGAAAAAATCCGCTCATCTCTTAATGTTGTTTTACGTTTCTATGGTTTTTTAGTTTCCGAAATTATCGTGTCTAACAGTTATTACGCGGTGGTCGAAAAAAGGTATTATCAACAAAATTAGCAGGCGATTTATCACAACTTTTTTACATCTGTATTTTTAAGTAGCATCTTTAATAAAAAAGTGTGCCCAACATTTACTTTAATACAAAAAAATGCTAAAACTCTGACGTAAACAAATTTTTAATATTGCTAATTAAAGAATATTCAGTTTTACAAAATGAAACCACGATGAATAATTAATCAAGACTTTTTTATTCGACCAGCCTATGTTTAAAAAATATGTTGCACCTTGTCACTGTTTTTTTTTGCATTGAAGTAAATTTTCGCCCACTTTAGAAGTTTAACAGAAAATAATATATGGAGAATAAATTCGCCAACCTAATACTTTTAGTGACATTCAAAGTCATTTCCATACTAATTTTTATTTTAAAGCTGTACATCAAATGGTTTACAAAATACGATACAAACGGTCTTTTAATGTTAACTAAATAACGGATATGTTACAGAACACTAGTGTGTTTATAATCAACATAACAAAACCGCTCATTTAAATCCTTAGAAAATCTTCTTTATTTTGTAAGTAAAATAACGTGGATGTTTCAGAATATGTGTTAGGCCAAACCAATGCAAAATATGTAACGAGGCCGTGTAAGTTACTAGAACGTTGTATTTTTAACGTAACAACGATTTTGTTAAGTTGAAGGAAATATAACGAAACTATTAAGTTCAAGGAGCTGTTATTGTTCCAAGATAATTAACGTAACAAAGGAACAAGAAAACATAAATCTAACGTAATTAGGATGATTTTTTGCTTAGTGGGAGGAAAGTAAAGTAGCTTTATATTTAACAATATCGATAATTTTTATATATTAAAAAAGTTGTTTGGAATTAAAAGTCACGTTTAAATATGCATTTGCATTAATTTATAATAGATTCTTTTTTTTTCAAAACATCTCTACTCGAACAACGAAAATTTAACTGTAATTATTGTACGTGTAATCCAGGATGCTTTGACAAAAAATGTCAAAGAGTAATTATTGTACTTATAATCTAGGATGCTCTGACAAGAAATATTTGACAGTGGCATTCAAAACATCTGTTGTATTTGGCGAAATTTGGTAGAAATTCAATAGAAATGCCAGCAAATTTAGTAAAAAAACTTTTTTAATTAGAAGGATGTAATTGCATATTTAAACATAGTGTTTAATTCCGAACAACTTTTTATAATAACATTTTTCGATATTGTAAAATATAAAGGTACTTTACTCTTAAGCAAAATTCATATTTTTTGACATACCTCGTATAAAATTGATAAAATTTGATATCTGTTGATTGCATTTTAGATTTTGGAACATGCAGAACTTTTTATAAAGAATAACTTTTTTTCGTAAAATTAATAATAAAAAGGTTTCCCATTTGTTGCCAACTTAAGTAGACACACTGTATATACTCTGTAAAATGCTATAGATAATAATATTAATATAATGATGTATAATATAATGACAATGCATTTTTATTTTAAATTAAATTTAAGATTTATGTTTTAATTTGATTTTGTTGAACAGAATTAAGTGAACACAAAGCATATTAAATTATAATAAAGCAATATTATGAAAACCTTTGCCATCTTAGCTATCAAATTTTACAAAGTATCATCCAAATTATTGATCCTGTCTTTTATGTTTAATTAAAACTTGTACGTTACGGTTAGTTCTCACAAGTTAAACCTGACCTTAGAATAGTATACTACGATTTGCACCCGGCGGCCATCTTTGTGACGTCGTAACGTAACTAAACTACCGAATATTACAATGTATCATTTCAAACATTAATCCTGGCTTTATGCTAAATCAAAATTTGTAAGATACTTTTACTCCTTAAAAATGAAACCAGACTTAAAATGGTTAATTACGATTTTCGCAAGGCGGCCATCTTTGTGACGTCATAAGGGCACTAAGCTACCGAATTTTACAAAGTATCATATAAAACATTTATCCTTTCTTTACGATAAATCTAAATTTGTGGTTTACATTTGCTCCCCCGAAAGGAAACCAAAGTCTCCATTTTTGACCACTTGGCTCAACGCCCAATAGAAAAGTATACATATTTTTAATTAGAATAAATAATAGTTACATTTTATTATTGTTTTAAATTTAAAACTAAAAAATTTAGCGAGAATAAATCTCCTGGTCTTACAGACAATAATAAACTAAAAAACAGTATATTTTATTTTAAAAAATATTTTTTAATTTAAATTTTCCTAACTCTACCGCGAGACGCCCAAAGCTTTAAGCTTGATAGCGCTGGGAAGGGATTTTTTTTTCTAACAAGTCTTTCATTACGGGGTGTCTTAGTAAATTTTTTTAATTTAATTTCTTGTCTCTAATTAACTGTAGGCACTGCTGTCTTCCTTAGATGG
>JAHBCN010023306.1:0-12778 GCA_019359885.1 Listronotus oregonensis | reverse complement strand
CAGTGTATTGCCTTGACTACATTGGCCCTTTCCCTCGTTCGAAATCTGGAAACTGTTATGTTCTGGTGGTTAATGACTACTTCACCAAATTTACTGCTTTGTTTCCATTTCGCTCAGCTACTGCGAAATCTTTAACTAAACAAGTTGAAGAAGGTTTTTTTCTGTTATATGGAACTCCTCAATATTTAATGTGCGATAATGGTGTGCAGATGAAATCTAAGAGTTTCAAGAGCTCTGCAAACGTTATAAGACTAAAATATTCTATACAGCTTCCTACTATCCTCGAGCTGATCCGACTGAACGTGCCAACAGAGTTGTGAAGACTATGCTATGTTCTTACATTAAAAATGAAAATCACCGCATTTGGGATGAAAATTTAGCCGCCATCGGCTGTGCCATGCGTACCTCCCGCCACAAACACCGGTTTCTCCCTATTTTCTCAATTTTGGCAGGGAACATAAACTGATGGTCAGAACTTTGCTGAAGAGATCCCCAATATCAATTTGGATCGCGACTTGTCAAGAAAAAAAACTGCGTTTGCAAACTTTATAAAGAGGTGCAACAGAAGATTGTTTTCTCGTGCTAGAAACCAACAAAGGTATAACCTACCCAGACGACCAGTCGACTACGTTCCTGGTAAAAAGGTTTGGCGGAAAAATAAAAGTATCTCTGATGCAGTAAATTATTATAATGCCAAATTGGCTCCCGCTTATGTAGGACCGTACACAGTTAAGCAAAAGACTGGAACCTGTACCTATGAATTACAAGATCAAAAAGGTCAGGGCAAGGGTATCTGGCATGTACAAGATCTGAAACCGTATAATCCATCAAACAGCAATGCGAGTCCGGGTAGTGTCACTATTTGGGTAAAGTCACTATTTGGGTAAAACTGTCACATTTAAGTTAAAAGTCACAAATCGAGTAATTTTGTCACAAATACTATAATCTACCTTTATATTACACATCTCAAATTTTAGGTAATTTTAGAAATAAAATCGTATTTCATTTCTATTTACTTGTAAAAGCCATTTTTTAGTTCATTTTTAAATAATTTTAAAAACATCATTTTTTTAAGGTTATTTGGTAGCAAATTAAAAAAAATTGGAGCTAAGAAATGTATAGATTTGTGCCCAAGCTAGTGTTTATTTTATGAGTAACACCTTGTAGTATAATTTTTTGTTTATGCACTAACATCAAAATATTAAAAAAATAAAGTTGTCTGATATTAAATAGTTTCGCCTCAGAAAATAATTGACCACTAGAATATTTCTTGTTTCTATTAAAAGTAATTTTAAGGATCCATTTTTGTGTTACTTCTATTTTATTTAAATAACACTCTCTTACACTGCCCCAACCAGAAATGCCATAATTGAATTGTGATTGAACCAATGCGAAGTATATATTTTTAAGTTGCTCTGGTTTGAGATAATATTTAGGTGGGAAAACCGAGTAATAAGATATCTGGTTTTTGAAAGTATATGGTTTATTTGTTTATCCCATCGAAGGTGTTGATCCACAATTATTCCCAAGTATTTAATACTGTCAGTTTTCGAAATATATATGTTCTCTCCTACATTTAAAAAGCGGAATTCCGGTAAATTGTTAATATATGATGCAAAAGACACAAATTTAGTTTTTGTTTAATTCAGTGTAAGTTTGCTGCATTGAAACCACTTAAAAATATCACTTAAGTCAGACTTTTTGGCATCAAGCCAGAAGTCTCCCGAGTAAAGATGGCCAGAGTCATCACAAACTGATAACTGTACCCAGCATATTTGCTTTAAAAGATTGTTTGGTGTATTGTAAGGACCAAGAACTGTCCCCTGTGGTGCACCACAGGTGACAGCTCAGGTTCTCTCCACATCATCTATTTTTACGTACTGGTATCTTTCACTCAGGTAACTCTTAAACACTGCCTCCGATACCAATATGTTTAAGCTTTTGAATGAGCTTTTTATGGCAAACTGTATCAAAAGCCTTGGTCAATTCAATAAAAACGCATAATGATGAAAATAAAAAATAAAACTTTAAAGCATCACGAAAGTCACCGGTGTGAAAACTAAAGTTAATAAAATATGTCGAAATAGGCGATATTTCGTTCGCAATTTCCTTAAATGTTTCTCGCAGCGTATTTTGTCTGGTCCATGTGCTTTTTTTGTCTTCAATTCTTTTATTATTTTTTTTACCTCATGCTCTGTTGTTTCTTTCAAAAAATACAAACTTTTATCAGACCAGGTGATTTTTGCTGTAAAATTTTTTGGAGGTGTTATATCTTCTGCCAATTTTTCCCCAATTTCGCAAAAATAGTTATTAAAGTGATTTACGATTTCTGTGTTATTTGTAACAATTTGCGAGTTAGAAAGTTTAATTTTTTCAATTTTTGAGTTTTATAAAGGTTTGTTACATATTTTGTTTACACATTTCCATAGTGCCTGGGATGTACTTTTATTTTTTTAAATTAAGTTTTGAGCATATTCTCTTTTATTTTTTTGCAATTGTGTATGAGAGTTGATATTTATATACTTTAAATCGACTTTTTAATTGAGCATTTTGGGGATCTTTTAGGATTTGATTATAAATGTTTTTTTTTAATTTTATTTAATTAACTCTTAGTAATCCATTTATTTTTTGCATTTTTTGTGTTCGCTTGTTTTATAGTTTTCGTGTTTTGGGAAATTTTTTGTTGAAAAATCTTTAAAAAATTTACAACTAAAAGATTTAAATTTTCTGAGAAAAAAACTGACGCCCACGTCTCATTTTTTAAATCCAATCTTAACTTTTTATAATATGTATATGATTTGGTTGTAAAATGGCCGAATTTCAAAATCGAATATTTCAGAAACTATTTAACATAACTTTCTTAAATTTTGGAGGCAATTATAATATTTATGCGATTTTACATACCAAATGTCATACCTTTTTGTGGAAAGATAACTAAGCTATGACAGCAAGGAACACAAGCAATTTCGTGTAATATACAGACTGCGTGTATCAGGCCGGAACTTGGCCTGGCTCACGGCCCATAATGAGTTGAACCATTTTTTGCAACATTCAAAGCGAAATAAAAACTATTTTTAACACACTTATATTAGCTTCTTCTGTATATCTATGTAACGGAATCTTTCAATTTAATTTTCACGAATTTCAAGATGTTTGAATAACTTAAAAATTTGCATAGGGGTCAAGGGCCAATGACAATACAATATTCTCATTCTGACCAAGATCAATTTTAAAAAATATCTTTTCGGTAACGTTTCGTTTTTACACATACCTTTTAAAAACTTGTTTTTATATTTTATTTTACACCTTTTTTCCATTTAATTGCAAACCTCCAGTTTCACATGCCGCAATCGGCGCAAACCATACACTAGGGGGTTTTATAAACAAATATGGCTGCTACCTTTGAACTTGAAAGTTCGCAATTTAATGAAAAAAAGGTTAAAAATAAAGAAAAATACAAAGTTTTAAAAGGTGTTTATGAAATATTGTGTGCCACTTTAGTGTAAAAATAATATACAGTGAAAATAAGGTTAGTTTGATTTTTAACTTTGATAATAAATATCTCGAAAACGAAACGTTGCCGAAAAAATATTTTTCGGATTCGTAATCAAAGCCCCAAAAAAACCCCGTATACCAAATTTGGTCAAAATCGGAGAGGAGGCAACTTTCGAGACAATTACCTATAATTTATTACTAAAGGTGGTCTATAATGTTAAATGTATATTAGAGAGTTATCACAAAGCATGGCTAAAATATACTTATTAAAAAGCAGAACTATAGGCAAAAACGTAAAGTTTTTGTTACAAAACGATTGCTTTTGTTGGTAGCGGCTCAGTTAGAATAAAGGTTGTTAAAAATACAAAAATGCATTATATAAACTGATAAATATTTTCTCAACATGCAGTTGTAATGTAAACAGTAAATGGTAATGAACCAAAAAGTGTAAGATACAAAAAATCTCACTTCTAATAAAAGTTTTTGCCGGTCTAGAGAGACAATTTAATTAATATTCCATTCTTTTTCTCCAAAAAAATGTATATAATAACTTCATTTAATTATAAATAATGTATGTTTAATTTTATTGCAAAAGTGATTTAAAGAATCAAATACATTTGTGAATAAGTTACATATATGGTAAACAAATTAATTAGCTGCAGTATTCATTATTCATATAACTCCCGTTAAGTACAAGAATATTTTGAAGTGACCAATAATTCCATACTAGTTCTCCCACAAACATTAAAATACTGGCAACTAATCCACAAAGCAATGGCACAAAAGCCCCATGTAAATGTACAAGTTTCAATTTTTGCACGATAAACTGTCTTCTACCAAAATCTAGGTTTAGCCCAAAATCATTCATAAGGAGGGTAATATTTTGTAAAGCGGTTTTATAAGGTGAATTTCTTCTTATATAGTAGGTCATTCTACCCGCTCCTAAAGATTCCCTAACTAGATGATAATATTGCGAATATACGACACCATCTCTTGTTTTATTTACAAGTAAATCCTTAGCCCATGATGCGATGACTGCATAGGCCTGAGTTGCTGTTAAATTCCACAGCATACTTCCAACTTGAATATATGATAAATCATATTGCATCTTTATTTTCTCAGTTATCATGGTATTCCATTCTTCTTCTCCATATATTATTAATCCACTACTAATTAAATCGTCGATTGTATCTATATTTTTAGCAAATTTGGGCGATGTTAAAGCTGTTATTATAGCACCTTGAAAAGTGTTACTAAATATTAATACAAATAAAGAACTGGTCAAGATTATGACCTTCAAAGCAAAGTCTAAATTATTTGCACTAATGTTTTGTTTCATAGCGTCAAATATATATTCAAGAATAATAAAGAGCAAAGATAAAAATACAATTAAAGACCAAATGTAGATGTCAAAGATGTATAATATATTCAATAAAAATGGTATCATTTTTGCTCTGGGAACCAGTGCTAATATTGGAAATTGAACCAATGGATACGAAGAGTGCTGAATGAAATCAGGAAATAACCACATTTTGTTAAAACATATATCAACTTTGCCCTCTATGGCATACTCTCTAGACTTTGTATATGCAAATTTCAGATCACCTTGTGGTATTAAAATTTCTGCGTCAGCATTCAGATATCTCAAAAATATATTTATAGCCCTACAATCCTCACCACTAAAAACAAGGATATTTTTATCTTATATCCTTTAAGGTTTAACTTCTCAGAAAATTTGTATTTTCGGTCTGAATAATTTAGCAGTTTGTTTTCAAACGGATTGTATGAAATCACTTGTAACTTGTTTAATGTATTAAGATATACCACTTCAAATTTAAGAAGCCGCTCATTTCCCAAAATGTTTGCATCAATGTCAGTAGGTCTATTAAAGACCTTTCATAGTTTTGCAAAATTAAAAAATAAAATTTGGGATCACAAAATCAGAACCGGCTCTGGTTTAAAAATTTAGATGGTACACTGTTAATATGTTCAAGTTTTTTCAGAAACATTATCGTGTGTGTATATTTAGACGAATTGTTGTAAAACTCTTTCGTAGGACCATTTACAATTTGAATCGTGACTATATTTGAAAATACAGAGTTTGCATGCCAATCCGTAATGATACTTCCTGCTTCTGACCAATTGGAGTTAATAAAGACCTTTCATAGTTTTGCAAAATTAAAAATAAAATTTGGGATCACAAAATCAGAACTGCTCTGGTTTAAAAATTTAGATGGTACACTGTTAATATGTTCAAGTTTCCCCAAAAACATTATCTTATATCCTTTAGGACTAATTGTTGAAAATTTATTTTCGTACGGGAAATTTACAATTTAATGTAACTATATTTGAAAATACAGAGTTTGCATCAACCGTAATATACTTTCCGCTTCTGACCAATTGAGTTAATAAAGACCTTTCATAGTTTTGCAAAATTAAAAAATAAAATTTGGGATCACAAAATCAGAACTGGCTCTGGTTTAAAAATTTAGATGGTACACTGTTAATATGTTCAAGTTTTTTCAGAAACATTATCGTGTATGTATATTTAGACGAATTGTTGTAAAACTCTTTCGTAGGACCATTTACAATTTGAATCGTGACTATATTTGAAAATACAGAGTTTGCATGCCAATCCGTAATGATACTTCCTGCTTCTGACCAATTGGAGTTAATAAAGACAACGTGGTTTTTATGGACAAATTCTAGGTTCCTTAAATATGTTTTCAATTCCCTTATAGCATTTGATTCATTTAGTAAAATAGTATTGGTACTTGGAATTATTAGGCAAATAATCAAAAAATACATAATGTTATAGATATAACCACCACACAAAATCGAAACTAATGGATTTCACAAACTTGGTAAAAAATAACAATTTCTGAATTGATGTCTTTTTAATACGAATATGTAACATTTAGATTATAATTTTGTCAGATAACGCTGAAAAAATAAAATATTAAAATTACACCCTCACTACTTGTTATTATAGAATCTGTTTTGTAAATTATTTCTTTTTAATAGATACGTGTTTTTTTTTTCTAATTTTGACATAAAAAGTGAGATGTTTCAAAACTGACCGACGTATTGAAACGTTTTACTTTTCAACACTGGTGTTGAAAAGTAAAATTTTTCAATAGTCTCTGACCAGCTAAAAATTTGGTTAGTTATTTCCTCTCAACCGATAATTGGTAAAATGCATTAGAGGGTTATATTATAAAGCTTATTTTTAAAAATATATTATGTTACCAAAAAATTAAAAGTTTATGCGATGGACGTAGATTTGCATGCTCTTCAATAAACTTTAAAAGAATTTTCGTCCAAAATAATTAGGGGAGCCAATAATTGACCCCATTAAAAATTACATGAGATTTCCTATATCCCTCCCGACGATTCACCACCCGGTATATTCACCCATTGCCTTTCAAATAAAAACTTGTTAAATTGTAGGTAACCCAATATCTTAAAGAAAAAAAATAACTGACTATAACTTGGTGCATTTACGTTAACTGGTCGCTCGAACATGAAAAAAATATATTATACTTACAATGATTTTCTCTCAACTAGGACATTAACCTATTGTGATAGCTTATATGCAACTACGGATTATGGTTTATTTGTTTATTTTCTTTGACCTTTGCCTTGATATATTGTTTATGCTTTTCCAAAATTTTTTGGATTTTCTTGGGGATAAGGTCAGGCAATATATAAAAACAGTTGCTTACTAAGCAATTTTTATATAATTTTTGTCAATTACGACGTTTCGGCCTGGAAGGGCCTTCATCAGGTATATATGTTTTTTTTTATAATAACAACAAATCAATCTTAAAACTAAGGGGTTTCTCACAAAACACTCATTTTTGTTGTGTAATGAACATTTAGAACTTAAAGTGACAAACAAACACTTAATATTTAACACAAATAAATACAATAAACGGTCTTCGTTTCAACTAACTATTTTGGAATTTTGGAAAAGCATAAACTATATATATATATATATATATATATATATATATATATATATATATATATATATATATATATATATATATATATATATATATATATATATATATATATATATATATATTATATATATATATATATATATATATATATATATATATATATATATATATATATATATATATATATATATATATATATAATTTGTCAGCTGGCTGTATCTCGGTGCAAAAACCGTCAGTGGATACTTGAAAAGTTATAGCGCAGGAGTTAAGCCGGAATCTCATGCGTCCGATTTCCGACGATCCGATTATCCGAAAGTATTTTGATTGGTCAGAGCATTTGGGGCCATTTTTTATCCGAATATTTTAACATTTAATCCGACATCGGATAAAGTTAAATTAATTTTTTTACTTTGTAATTTTGTACGATGTTGGACGTTTTTCTCTGGTCTTTTAAGCTTACTTTATTTACGTTGTTGGGTAATTTCAATTTATATGGAATATTAAAAGGAACAATTATAATTTAAAACTTTTAAATTTTAACTTGAATTTACCTCATACTCAACAAAACACAACATTCTCTTTTTCTATTACATAATATTTTAGTTCCACTAAGAATTAACAAAGATATTTGTTTTTATAACAAAAATCGCAAATCGCAAAATTAAATTTGACTTGCAGATTGGGGACTGCTATACCCCCGGATGGCTTTGCTGCTCAAGCATTCGCCAAAAATTAAAATTATTAAAAAAGTTTTAGTTGGGTTATCCTATTTCCTCTTTTTTTCGTTGCAGCTTTACAGGTTGACCTTCAAAATGTTATTCTTTTCTTTTCTTTTGACTGGATATCGGATCCGAAATTCGGATCAATGAGACATACAAGTTTTCCGACATAAAATTTTAAAAAATTTCGTACGTTGGATGGTCGGAAATCGGACGCATGAGACTCCGGCTTTAGGCGGGAGCATCTATCGCCTATTTAAATGCATCAGCTGACGGGTTTACCCTTTACTTACTGCTTGTTTTAATTAATTACAGCAGTAAATTAACTTATCTTAGCTTACATTTTTTTTTATCGTGGTAAAGAAGAGCCATTAATACCCTTCTTGGGCAAGTTAAACGTATCAGTGTCCAAGAATTTGTATGTTTTTTAAACAATCCTGCCTTATTGATGTTTTTTAATCGACTAAATCCATACATAAAACAAACAAACTTTTTTATCTTCCCAAAAATGTCTTCCCTATTCTTCAATGGTTTTGAAATTTGAATGAAACACTCGGTAAAGTCTTTGAATGTAGCCATTATTGAAAAAGGACAAAAATTCTTTTAAAGTTTATTGAATAGCAAATTTACGTTCATGGTAAAAACTTTCAATTCTTCGGTTACACCGTAATATATTTTTAAAAATTGTTACTTTATTATCGCCTCATATTTATTAACAATAATACAAATACCAGTTAGTTATAAATTGACGTTATAGCTTTAAAATTACCGCTTTGTCATTATTAAAAAGGCTACCGCGGCTTATTTTTCCAATGGAACCGCAGCTGACGTTCACGAAGCTTTATAATACAATCCTTTGATGCATTCTACCAATTTTCGCTTAAGAGAAAATTGGTCATGTAAATCTGTTACTGGCCCTTGAACCATAAAACTAGTCGCGAAATGTCCGTTCCATCACCAGTTGCACAAAGAAAATATAAACAAATATATTTCTTCCAGCCACATATTGAATTTTTGATAAGCCAAATGGTTCTTTGATTTCGGTTTTTTTAGGGATCAGACTCGATATTGCAATTTGAGGAGCTTTCTCCGCATCCCTAGGGACATCCAAACTTGATTCCGACATTTTTTGGCTTGAGAAATGTAAAAACTTTCTTACACTATGTCACTAAAGACGCCGCTAATAAAGTTCGAAAATTATATTGATTTTTTATTATTTTGTAATAAAAACAGTTTCATGAAAAAGTATGAAACACATTAGGAAAAGTTTGTTTTGTGTAACTCGCGTTA
The DNA here is from genome assembly GCA_019359885.1 of Listronotus oregonensis. Taxonomy (NCBI): domain Eukaryota; kingdom Metazoa; phylum Arthropoda; class Insecta; order Coleoptera; family Curculionidae; genus Listronotus; species Listronotus oregonensis. Next base: position 3,303 of record JAHBCN010023306.1, on the reverse strand, counting down.
CTTTTCGGGCTGTCGCTACGCTCGGCCCGCAGAAATCGCGCTTGTTACACAAAATGAAACTTTTTCTAACTGGTTGCAAAAATAACCATTGTTGTGTTTGGGTTTTTTAAGTATTGGTGGAATTTTTATGCAACTTTTCTCCTAATTAATTTAACAATATATATTTAAAAAAAAACAGGGTTAGGTTCTGATCATATAGTAAACTCTTATTTTGGTACTCGAGTTATATCTGAATTAAATTGATCCACAAATTAGGCTGGTGTTAACACTTGTGTACTAAGAAAAATAAGTCCTTCATTTGGCCCACGAACCTAATTGGTTCTTGCGGTGTAAACTAGACTAATAATACTTAATATATATTTTGGCCCGCGGCGTTGCAACTAATTAACTATAATCTGGCCATACATCTCCTCTTTGACCGTACCATTGCTCTACCGCCTTCCAGATCAAACGTTTAATCAAGCCTGCATCCAGAGGTAAACCAAGGCAAACCGGTTCTGGATAAATCGGTAAATCGACTTGCGACCGTAAGTCGGCCGAGTGGAGATGCCCCAGCTAACCGCCGCACAGTGGCATGATACGAGTTAGACTGTTTCAAAAAAAGCTACAAAACGCTCAGCTTCACCGAATTTATTTTTTTTTAATGAAAAGTTCATGAAATTTGGAAAAGATTGACGAAGCCCTTTTTTGAGATTTTTTTTTTAATTCTGTTCAAATTTGAAAAAGTTAAACCTATTTTTAGCTAAATATTGTTTCTCGGGGGTTTTCGGAGTCATCAATCACAAATATGAGGTCGAAATATGAAAAAATCTGAATCCAAGATGGCGGATCCAAAATGGCTATCAAAATGGAAAAGCACTTAAAAACCGGGAAATATAGATGAAATTTGGTCGACATTTGAAAAATTTAAAATACAGAATGACTATTCCAAGATGGCACGTGTCAAAATTGAAAAACACTTAAAATCTGGAGAATATGAATGAAACAATATATATATATATATATATATATATATATATATATATATATATATATATATATATATATATATATATATATATATATATAATATATACACAGGGTGATTCACGTTGAGTGTCCTATTAAAAGTTCTGGGGAACCAAAAAAAAGAACTTTTTGAAATTTGGCACCCGGCCATAATAGGTAATAAGCTACATTTTAAAAATATTTTGGTAAGTGCAGCGTTGCCAGATCTAACCGAAACCAACGGCAACATTGTAATTTTAAATGGAACACCCTGTTTTTATTGCATATTCGGATTCGACACAAAATTTTAAGTAAGTTTTATTAACATAAAGAAAATTACCATGTTAAAAAGGTAATTTTTACGTATATTTACGTGTCTAGCCGAGCTGGATACAAGAATTTTTTTTTGGGGTTAGACAATGCATGTATTTAAAAGATCTACATGCTATTATAGCAATATTTACTACAGGGTGTCCCAAAAAATTTGCATTTTTACTGATATTAAATGATTAAAATTTAATTTTTTTTAAATACAACATACTGTATTTTATTCCATTTTTAAATAGACCAATAATTAACCTACAAAATGTCCATACCATTCTTCCACCGTTTTTGGAATATAAGCAAATTTAATTTCTTAAGCATTTATTCCTTATTAATTAAGCAAACTAAATAATTTTTACCTTATATGTCAAATAGTGGTCAGAGCAATTTAAAATACTAACTTTCATGGCCTACCTAGGTAAATTGTAAATTAAACTGGTGTTTAAGATAGTATTTAAAAACAGGGAAAAATTAAAATTCGTTTGTATTTAAAAAACGGTGACAGATGGGTATAGAAACATGTATGGACGTTTTGTAGGTAAATTATTGGTCTATTAAAAAATAGGATAAAATACAGTATGTTGTATTTAAAAAAAATGAGTTTTCATCATTATTTAATTTCGTAAAAACGCAAATTTTTTGGGACACCCTGTAGGATATATTGCTATAATAGCATGTGGATCTTCTAAATACATGCATTTTCTAACCTCATAAAAAATTTCTGGTATCCAGCTCGGTTAGGCACGTAAATATCAAACCTTTTTAACATGGTGATTTTCCTAAAAAAAATAGTGATTAATTATTTTCTTAAAAACGGTAAGATATAGGTATAGGAAGATGTTAATAAAACTTACTTAGAATTTTATGTAGAATTCGAATATGCAATAAAAAATAGGGTGTTCCATTTAAAATTACAATGTTGCCGTTGGTTTCGGTTAGATCTGGCAAGCTTACTTGCAAAATATTTTTAAAATGTAGCTTATTACCTGTTGTAGCCGTGTGCCAAATTTCAAAAAGTTCTTTCTGGTTTCCCAGAACTTTTAATAGGACACTCAACGTGATACTTATATATATATATATATATATATATATATATATATATATATATATATATATATATATATATATATATATATATATATATATATATATATATATATATATATATATACAGTATGTCCACGGAAAAGGTGTTGAAGAGGAAAAACTTTTTTATTTTTGATTTTATCGAAAAAAGCTACTCTTGATAAAAAATTTTGCTACTTCTTAGAGTAAGATTGGGATAGAAACATTTAACATATTTTATACGCGGTGTTCAGAAAATTGAAAAAACTTAAAATGGTACAAGAGTAAAGTGCATTTATTTGAGAAGATATGGAAATAAGTTACTTGGAAAAGTTGTTTAAAATTAAAAGGTAGTCTCTAATACCAATTTTCGAAAAAAATCGGCCTACTTTTATTTATTTGTAATTAAATTTATTTTAATATCAATTTAAATTTTAATTATTAATTTTATCAATTTTTTTGCTGTAAAGTAAGCATTTAAAGCTGACGATACTACGGCTAATTAATTATAAAAGCGAAGTGTCACTAAAGCTTGTCACTATCAACGCCTACTAGTACAAAAATGAGTTGTTAATTTGGAATTAGTTAATTGATATTAAAATAATTTTCATCACAAATTAATAAAAGTAGGTCGATTTTTTCGAAAATTGGTATTAGGAACTATCTTTTACTTTTGAACAATTTTTTCCCAGTAACTTATTTCATATCTTCTTAAATAAATGCACTTTACTCTTTACCATTTTAATTTTTCAATTTTCTGAATATAAATATGTTATGTTTCATCCCCAAACTTACTCTAAGAATACCAAAATTTTTTATCGGATGCTTTTTTTCGATAAAATAAAAATAAAAAATTTTCTCTTCAACACCTTTCCGTGGACATATTATATATATATATATATATATATATATATATATATATATATA